>JAHTLZ010000058.1:183355-193520 GCA_023846285.1 Phrynocephalus versicolor
AATGAGGGAGGGAGGGAGAGAGTGAATGAGGGAGAGAAGGTAGGAGGAAGGGAGAGAGAGAATGAGGGAGGGAGGGAAGGAGGGAGGGGGGAGAGAGGGAGGGAATGAAGGGAGGAAGAGAATGAGGGAGGGAGGGAGGGAGGGAGAGAATGAGGGAGAAAGGGAGTGAAAGAGGGAGGGAGAGAGTGAATGAGTGAACAACGGAGTAAATGAATGATGTCTTTTAATCCAAAATATTATCTAGAAGATAACTTCCTCATTGTCCCCATTCCTACCTTCTTTTCCTATTCCAGGTGGCGGGAGTGCCTGCAGAAATGCCTGTGACTTTTTCTAATGAAGCGCCTTCAGATCTCTACAGGACAGTGAAACAGGAGACAAGCAAGGATGCAAGATTGCTAGGTACAGTAACGTCCCTGGTCTCCCCCCCCCCCGGCAGATTAAGGGCTGATCCTCACATCACTGAAACGGCAACACACCCAACCAAGGGTGAAAGTATAGAGATGTAAAATTTCCAGAAGCTTTGGGGGGCAAAATCGGGAATAACCCCCTCTTCCCCCCGTTTCCCTCCTCAAAAAAATAAAAAAATAAAAAAAAATTGTTTAAAAAACGCATGGCTTCAAATTTTCCAGAAAGTTTATATCTTTAATTAGTCAGATAAGCAGAAACCTTAGCAAACATTTTCTGGTGGGAATGTGAAATCTCCTGAAAACCACCCAATAAGGAATGTACAGGGCTGTTGCCTTCTCCAGCACTTCCTTGCTTTGGGTCCCCAGAGGTTCTTGGACTACAACTCCCAGAAATCCTGGCAAGCACAGTTAGTGGTGAAGGCTTTTGGACATTGCAGTCCAAGAACCTCTGGGGGCCCACAGGTTGGGAACCCCTGGCTTATTCAGAGCAAGTGCAGTCTTTGGGATGTCCATGGCTTCCCTTGTTTGTTCTAGACCTTAATACTTTTTAAAGCGTTTGTAAAGTGGACGATAAAGCCCTCTCTCCATCCAGCCTTTCCAAAGTTTGCTTTCTCTCTGCCGTATTCCTTCTCTGTTCCAGGAAGCCACGAATTGGCCCCTGGCTATGTCGCGTCCCGAGCAGAGCTGGAGATCCGCTTTCCAAGTCCAGGAGAAGCACAGGGGCCTGTGGGAGGTGGACAGGCCGAAAACTGGGAGAGCGAATCCCTTGCCAACTTGCGGGGTCAAGTCCATGAGATGGTGAGCCTGAGGCTGGGTGTGAGGAGGAAAAAGAAGACCGGCACTTGCCCCAGGAAAAGCCTGGCCCAGAAACGGGACCTCAAGAGATATCAGAGACCCCGGGATGGCTTGAAGCTGCACCTCTGTAGCGAATGTGGGCAGAGTTTCACCCGGAAAGCAAATCTCTTTCGGCACCAGCAGCTCCACACGGGCCAAAAGTTACATTTATGTACCATCTGTGGCCGAAGTTTCACGCGGAGGGAAAACCTTGTAAGGCATCAGAGAATCCACACAGGTGAGTGACAAGAGGGAAGGAAAAATGGAATCTTCTTTTCTTTCTTCCTTCCTTCCTTCCTTCCTTCCTTCCTTCCTTCCTTCCTTCCTTCCTTCCTTCATTTATTTATTTATTTACTGTATTTATTATTGGATTTATACCCCACCCATCTTCCCAAAGGAACTCTGGGCGGCTCACAAAGCTGATCAAATCAGCAAATATACAGAACACGAATACAAAGAAAAAAACAACAGTGAGTTAAAACGAATGCACCCTGATCAAAACGAGTATAGCTCAGTAAAAAGTCATATAGGTAGAGCTAACCAAAGAGCAGATGGCGGGAAAATATATATACTGTATTTAAACTTGGTCTCCAAAGGCCTCACAGAACAGGAGGATTTTCAAGGCTCTGCGAAAGGCCAGCAGGGACTCTGCAGAGCGCACTTCGCTGGGGAGGCTGTTCCACATTGAAGGGGCAGCCACTGAGAAGGCCCAATTACGAGTTGAAGCTCTTTGGGCCTCCCGGCGGATGGCAACCCAAAGTGAGTGCGCTTGTGACTGCCGAACTGGTTGGGCCGAAGTTGATCTCTCAGCGATCCGCTCTGCCAGGTAGTCCAGTCCCAAGCCATGGAGGGTTTTATAAACTAAAACCAAGACCTTGAATCTGATCCGGGATGCAACGGGCAACCAATGCAGGCGGGCCAAGACTGGGGTGATGCGGTCATAACGACGTGCACCCACCACCAGCCTGGCCGCAGCATTTTGTACCCGCTGCAGACACGAGAGGAGAGTCAAGGGCAACCCCATGTAGAGGGCGTTGCAGTAGTCCAACCTCGAGATCACGAGTGCTTGCACCACTGTTCTCAGGGAGTCCCCATCTAGGTACGGGTGGATCTGGGCAATTTGGCGAAGGTGATAAAATGCGGTCTGGGTCACGGCAGCCACCTGGGCGTCCAAGGATAGCGCCGGATCCAGGACCATGCCCAGATTCCGAACCCTGTCCGACAGCTGGAGGAAACTCCCCCCAAGCTGGGGAGAGGGCCTCCGTATCCAGATGGAGAACTCCCGAAGAACATCACCTCGGTCTTCTCGGGGTTGAATTTGAGCCTGTTGGCCCTGGTCCAAGCCATGACCGCCTCCAGGCACTGGTCGAGAGTCCGGACAGCTTCCACTGCAGCGGTGGAAAAGGAGAGATAGAGCTGCGTGTCATCAGCGTACTGATGACAGCAAACTCCAAATCGCCTAATGACCCCAGCCAGCGGTCTTACATAGATGTTGAACAGCATGGGGGAGAGAGACGAGCCCTGTGGAACCCCACAAGGGAGTGTCCACGGGGCCAACAACTCTCCACCATGCTGCACATACTGGAGCCGACCCTCCAAGGAGGACCGGAGCCAACTGCGAACAGTGCCTCCGATGCCTACCTCAGAGAGCCGGTCCAGTAGGATACCGTGGTCGATGGTATCGAAGGCCGCTGACAAATCCAGGAGAACCAACAGGGTAGAGCAACCCCTGTCGGCCGCCCGGATTAGGTCATCTTGCAGCGCGACCAGAACTGTCTCGGTCCCCCGGGCAGGCCTGAACCTGGACTGGCATGGATCAAGGCACCGCTGTTCCTCCAGAAATGATTGAATCCAAATCGCGGCCAACCTCTCGATGACCTTGCCCATAAATGGGACGTTGGCGATTGGAAGATGGTCCAGTGCCAAGCCCGTTTTTTTCAAATGGGCTTACCACCGTCTCCTTCAAGTGGGAGGGAAAAACCCCCTCACTGAAGGAGGCGGTGGCGATGGCAGAAGCCCATTCGGGCATAGTTCCCCCGGCAGCTTTTATGAGCCATGATGGGCAAGGGTCGAAGGGGGTGGCCACGGGTCAGCAATGGGCAATTGCCCTGGAGGCCTCCAAAGAGGAGACAGGTGCAAACTCAACCAATCGAGGAGAGCGGGGTGGTGGTGGTGTAGCAACGGGATGGCGAGGGAGGGCTAGTGCAACCGGATTCGAAGCCAGCCCGGATGGCCTCTATTTTTGATCTAAAGAAGACTGCAAAGTTCTCACTACTGAAATCAGTTGGACGAGGCCTTGCCAGACTAAGATTGGTGAGGTCTTGAATCAGCCGGAAGAGCTCCGCCTGGCGGTTCGAGGCCTCATCAATTCTCAGGGAGTAGTAAGATGTTTTGGCCTCCCTGATCGCACGGGAATAGCGCCTAGTCTGGATTACAACTGCAGTCTTATTAAAAACCATCCAGCTACGTCTCCAGCTGCTCTCAAGCCTCCTCCGCTCCTGCTTCATCGCTCTCAACTCCGTCGTGAACCACGGCAAAGGTCGAGCTCTGCAGCGGAGGAGGCGCTTGGGGGCGATTCGGTCGACGGCACGGGAAGCTGTTTCGAACCATTGATCAGCCGTAGCCTCGGCCAAATCGTCAGCCAGGCCACCAGGAAGCTCCCCGAAGGCCTCACGGAACCGAGCAGGATCCAGAAGCCTCCGGGGGCGTGCCCAAACAAGGGGCCGGTGATCCCTGCGAGGGGGGTGCGCGATTGACAGGGAAAAGGACAACAGGTGATGATCTGACCATGACACAGGAAGGGAGACAATGTCCCCCACCTCCAGACAAGAATCCCCCGACATGGAGGAAAAAACCAGGTCAAGGGTATGCCCACATCTGTGGGTAGGGCAAGAAATATGCTGGGATAGGCTCATGGAGGTCATGGACTCCATGAATTCCAGAGCTGCACCAGATAGTTCACCACCAGCATGCACATTGAAGTCCCCTATGACCAGAAGCCAGGGGGGACTTCAGAAGGGCCGCCGCGATGAACTCCGAGAGCTCTGGTAGGGATTGTTCTGGGTTGCAGGGAGCACGGTAGCCCAGCACAATGCCAAATCTATCCCACTGACCTACCATCAGGTGGAGGCATTCTAATCACGGACTAACCAATGTCGAGGCCCTGGTCACATGAAGAGATTCCCTGTACACAATGGCAACCCCTCCCCCCTTCTGACCCTCCAACCTACCCACTCTCTGAACCAGAAACCCAGGCGGGCACAGCTGTGTGAGCGAAGCTCCACTGTCTGCGCTCACCCAGGTCTCCGTGATACAGGCCAGGTCGGCCCTGCCGTCACTTATGGCGTCATAAATGACGGGGATCTTATTATGGACCGACCTGGCATTCAGAAGGAGGCAGGAAAGGTTGGAGGCGCTGGTGGGATGACTCCTGGACACATGGCAGTGAGCCGAGGGGTCAGAACGTGGGACAGGCGCGAGATGCCTGACCCGAGTTCTTCTTATCTGACTCACCCTTCGGCTCCAAGCGTATCGTCCATGGCCCGACACAGTTGTTATAGGAGCCCCTGCTAACATGGAGACCGGGGGGGAGGGGGGTGAACAATTACCTCAACACAACAACTAACAGCAATATATATTAATTACAATCAAATAAAAACTAATACAATAATAAACTAAAATAACAGAAAACAATTAAAAGAAAACAACATCAAGCAGTGATGGGTATACACCAGAGCAGATGGAATAGAGGGAGGGGAGAGGGAGCAAACAGCTAATCAAGCATTATAAGTCCTTGAAAGGGAGGCAGCCACATGCAGAGGCAGGACAGGTGTTATTAATCAGCAAGCCAGCCAGATGGGATCTTCATGGCCTTGGCAATAATGAGTTCCCTTCACAGGTGTCTCCAAGGGGAGACTTGATGGAACAGTCAGCCCCAGAGTCAGGAAAATCATTGAGCGCAAATAAAGTGTCCCCCCCCCCGAAATCTCAGTTCAAAGCAGATCGAAGGTACAACAATTAAAACTATAAAAATCAGACCCAGAAGGATAGGCACCCGGAGCCAAGATCGAATTGGCTCAATTAACTCGATGCGCCGGGTGGCGAAGGGGAGAGCGCCTTGAAGTAATAATCCGACTCCACACTCCAAACTAAAAATCCAACAACCAGGGCGGGGGGGAGGCAAGAAACGTCCGTCGTAGCCAGAATAGCCCACTGGCCTCCACCTCCACGGGGTCCCCAGATGACACCGTCAGGAATCCCCCATCTTGGAAGGCTAGTTCGATCAAGCCCAAGGTCCACAGGCACTCAAAGACAACGCTTCTCGCCAAGGGAAGATCCTCCGCTGAGGCACCGGACTCAGTTAAGCAGCCACCGATGACAACCAGCGGGAGGCGAGACAGCGATGCCATGATGGTAGATGGCCAGGCCAAAGAAGACGACCCCCCACGAGGGGCGAGTCCGTTGCCCTCAAGAACTGACGGAGCCCCCCGGAGGGCGGAAACACAGGGCCTGGCATCCCCTACCCAAGCTGACGTTGGGGCGCCTGGGCTGAGCGCAAGGCTCAACAGATGAGGGGGAAGTCCAGTCAGGAAACTGGGTGGGGGGCAAATCCCCGTGTGGGCTCGGGAGAGAGGCAGTCCAACCGAAGCGAAGCAGCAGCGGAGCAGATAGAACGGATGCGCCCACCAGGAAACAGCAGCAAGGGGAAACGAGCGCTGATGGCCGCCATGATGAACGGAGCCAGCGCCTTGCCCTGCAACTCCGCTGGCTCCACCGAGCAGTCCTGATGGTCGGGGACCGGGGCGCAAGCACCCCTGCAGTCCAGGAAGGGGCCCCCTCCATCGGCCCAGGATGGAATCGGGGTGGCAAGGTTTGGCGGACAGAAGGCGGATGGGAGGTAAGACCCCCTTCACCATGATGGAGCGAGGTGAAAGGGGCGCTCAAACCCGAACCGCAATAGGTCGGCGATCCCAGGGCTTCGATGTCAGCGCCTGCGGGTCCCCCTTCAATCCTCCGACAGCCCAAGATGGTTATACAAGCGAAAGTCAAAGGGCTAGCAAATGGTAACAGGTAACAAATCCTTAGTGGTTACAGCAAGTTGGAACCGGGATGGGGGGGAAGGGGCACTCAAGTCCAAACCTCAGTCTCAATCCAGTCCTCAAAAGAGTGATGATTCTGAAGCTCTGGGCTCCTTGTAGATCTTCCTTGAGCCCCCTTTTGAATCCCCTCCCATGGCACTGGCAAACCCCTCAAAATCAAAACCAAAAAACTCGGCGCAGCATCGGCAAAACAAAGCTTCTAAAATCGCCAGGGTGGAGCGACCGAACCCAGCTGCTGCTGCCGCCCGCCATATTTCCTTCCTTCCTTCCTTCCTTCCTTCCTTCCTTTCTTTCTTTTTTCTTCCATCCATCCACCCATCCATCCATCCTTCCTTCCTTCCTTCCTTCCATTTGTTAAACAAAATAATTGTACCCTGTTAAAAATTGGTGTACAGCATCTTCACTCTTGGATAATCCAATGAGGACATATATGATAGGACCTCCATATCCCCAGGATTGCTATTCATACTTTCATTTATCTATGGTCTGAAAATAAACATTAAAAATTGTACAGTGGTACCTCAACTTAACAAATGCTTCGACAACAAAAAAACTGACTTACGAAGGCTCTCTGTTGCCACTCCAGACAGCTGATTTTGACAGGCTGGACCTGTCAAAATCAGCTGTCTGGTGGGGCTACAGAGAGCAGCCTTTGGCTGCCATTGAGTGAAGGGGGTTGGGACATTCCCATGGGAATGCACTGAAAACCAATTACTGTAATCTGTTCCCTTTTTTGCCTTTTTCCCCCCCCCCAACCTTTGGAATGGATTGTTTTTCAGTGCATTCCTATAGGAAACTGCTATTCAACTAATGAAAAATTCAGCTACCGAAATCGCACTTGGAACTGATTAATTTCGTAAGTTGAGGTACCACTGTTAAAGAAAAATCCCAGAAATTTCCATGCTGTCATTACCAGAAATGACTGGTAGAGGGACCCAGAGACCATGCTATCTATAGCCTTCTCTAATATCCATGGGCTTTGGCATCCGCAGGGAGTCTTGGAACCCATCTTCCATGGATCTGGGTTTCCTCCTGTTCTCCATGGCAAAAGGTCTTCTTTTGCTTGTTGAACATCCCACGACTGACCCTCGGCCTCTACGTTTTAAAAACTTTCAGGGAAAACTTGCTGGACAAGAATTTGAGCTTAGCGGCCAAGCTCATAATTCTGCACAGAGAACATATCCGGGTCAGTCCCAAACATTTCAGAGTTGGGGAGGGAAAGACCCAGCGTGAGAATCTGGAGAGTTTTTTTTTTTTTATGCAGGGCGCGGGCTGTTTTTGAGCTCAATGGGACACTGAAAAGTCCGAAGGAGGAATAGAACCCGTGACCTCAAGAGGTGGCGAGGGCTCTGCCGCTGGCGGCCTTCAAGAGAAATCTGGGCAACCGCCCGGCAGATCTCCTGCGATTTGTACCCCTGCGGGGGTTCACAATGTTCCCTTTGAGAATCGACTGTGTAAACACAGTGGGTCCCCAGATGTTCCTGGACTGCAACTCCCAGAAATCCCTTGCAGCACAGTGAATGGTGGAGGCTTCTGGGAGTTGCAGTGCAAAAAAATTAAAAAATAAAATACAGCGGACCCTCATATAACAAACGGTTTGTATAACATAAAATCTGTACAACATAAAAAATTCTGGAGATGGGAAAATTTGCTTAACAGAATTGTCTATGGGGTGAATCCGTACAGCATAAAAATGGTTGCGATTAGGGATTACTCAGTTTTCAATGCATTCCTGTGGGAAATTTGTATAAAGGAAAATTGGCTTAACTTCATTTCATTTGGAACAAATCAATTCCTTTATACAAGGTACCACTGTAATTTTTTTTAAAAATGCATGGCTTCAAATTTTCCAGAAATTTTATATTTCTAATTAGCCAGGTAAGCAGAAACCTTAACAAATATTTTCTGGCAGGAATGTGAAATCCCCTGAAAACCACCTGGGGACCCACAGGTGGAGAACCACTGGTTTAGTTGAACCAGATGCAATCGTACACATTCTTCTCTCCTGCCAAAAAAATTAACCATCCCCACCAATTCCTATTGAATTCTGTCATTTCTGAGTTATCAGTTTCCCCTGAGAGCCAAACCCAACTTCTGTGAGCTGATAAACATCATGAACTGACTCAGCGTGTAGCTAAATACCTAGCTATCGTGACACGTAAGGATGACTCCTTACGAAGATCCTTGGTGTAGTTGGGTTGTGCTTATTTTTTATTTAATTATCAGGAATGTTTATGTTTAGTTGAATGCCAAAAAAGGTTTTGATTGATTGATGTATCCCTGCCTGGATCAGGGGGTAGGACTGGATGGACTTATCGGCCCCTTCTAACTTCGTGCTTATTATTATTAATATAATTAAATTATTTTTCTCTGGATTTTGTTGTATGCTATTCCTTGTTAACCACCCTGGGTTCCCGTCTGGGAAAATCTGGAGGTTTATGAATATAAAAATAAATATTATTACTATAGAAAGCACAGTATTTATTTATTTATTTATATTATTATTATAAAATTATTTTTATTTTATTAATGTGTATTTTATTATACTGGTTAAAATCACTTTACTAAAAAACACCATTATTTAGTCAGCTGGCCTAGAGTGCCAAGCACACAGTAGGCATTCCCTCTTTAGACAGCGATTGAGAGCTGTTGCCTCAGGAATATAGTAATAATTATTTTTCTCTGTACAGTGGACCCTTGTATAACAAACAGCTTGTATAACATAAAATTTGTACAACATAAAAATTCTGGAGATAGGGGAAATTTGCTTAACATAATTGCCTATGGGGAAAATCCCTACAACATAAAAATGGGATTACTCCGTTTTCAATGCATTCCTATGGGAAATTTGTATAAAGGGAAATTTGCTTAACATAATTTCATTTGGAACGAATTAATTCCTTTATACAAGGTACGACTGTATTTTGTTGTATGCTATTCCTTGTTAACCCCCCTGAGTTCCCGTCTGGGAAAATCTGGTAGTATATGTATAAACAAACAAACAAACAAACAAACATTCTGTGATCCTCTCTGCTTTAACCCAGCAGGTCGTGGATGGAGGATCGAGAACGAAGGGGAACTCCTTCAGGTGACCTTAGAAGGAACCGAAGCTTCGGAGGGAGAGACCCAAGATGGACCACAGGCGAAGGAGGGACCCCAAACTGGCAGCGGGTGGACTATCAACACGGAAGACCAAGGGGACGCCTATTTTGAATTCACCATCCCCCATACGGGGCCTCCAGGGGCAAAGAAGAACATCTGCCCTGTCTGTGGGAAAAGCTTCACCCGCAGATCGACCCTCAACCGGCATCGGCTAGACATGCACTCCGGAGGGAAGCCCGATCTGGGAGGGAAGCCCGACCTGTGCGCCAACTGTGGGCGGAGGACTAGCTCGGGAAAGGCCACCTGTGCGAAATGTGAGGGGAAAGGTCCTCCGGGAGCAGGCCTCAAGAGGAGGAGGAACCCCAAGGGGCGGAGAAGGTTCCGGTGCCCCGAGTGCGACCGCGGCTTCGGCTGCCGTTCGCACCTCCTCCGGCACCAGAGGATCCACACGGGAGAGAAGCCGTACATGTGCGGGGACTGTGGGAAGACTTTCCGTCAGACGGCCCATCTCGTGAAGCATCAGAGGACCCACCAGAGGGAAGGCCTCTACTGAAGACGGAGGAGCAGGGGGGGGTTGTCACCCGGGGTTGGCCCGGATCCCGGGCGTCATCACACCCAGCAGGGAAAGTCCGGAGTAGTGCAAAGTGCAAATACTAGGTTGTCGTCTTGACGCGTGCACACACACACACACACACACACACACACACACACACACACACACAC
>JAHTLZ010000058.1:201534-218510 GCA_023846285.1 Phrynocephalus versicolor
CAAACGATGCTAAAATCTCCTTGGCCCAGCGCTTTCTGCTCTTCCCAAGAATCCCTGAGAGAACTCGAGGGGTGACAACCCTCTTTTAAGCAGATAACTAGGGGTTTCCCAAAAAGAGGTGTCTGGACCACCCAGCGCACCAAGGCCGCAACCCGTCGGACTCCCTTGCGGCCACCATTTGCAAAAGAAAATGGCCGCGGAGCACGGCAAGGCCTCAGACTTGAGCTTGCAGGCCCCGGCTTTGCTCAAGCCGAGAGAAAGTCTCTCGGTGAAAGTGGAAGACCAGGAGCCGGCGAGCGGCCTGGACCCGGAGCCGGGGTCGGCCGGGACGTGGGAGACCCCCTGCCTCGTCCGCGTGGGAACCGTCGGGCAGTGCTTGAGCTGGAGCGCCTCCTCGCCGGGCCCCCATGTGAAGCAGGAGCCCCACGAGGGGCTGTGGCCGGAAGAAGGGTGGGCTGCCCCGTGGCACGACTTCTTGAAGGGAACCGAACCCGCTGGCTCGGAAGGGGGCCGCGAGAGGCGGCGGCCGGAGAGGTTGCTTCTGGCCCCCGTGGAGGAAATGGCGGCCGTCACTTGTGGCCCTCGGGAAGACGAGCCGGCGGTGTCTTCGCTCGGTCTGGATGGCCGGCCGGCCCGGACGCCGGACGCCAGGGAGAAAGGAAGTGGGCGGCCCGTGAAGGAGGAGGTGGGGGATCCGGCCTGCTCGGACGCCACGCGCCTACGCTTCAGGCACCTCTGCTACCAGGAGGCTCAAGGGCCCCGAGAGGCTTACAGCTGCCTCTGGGAGCTTTGCCGCCAGTGGCTGCAGCCGGAGAAACACACCAAGGAGCAGATCCTGGACTTGGTGATCCTGGAGCAGTTCCTGACCATCCTTCCCCCTGACATGCGGGGCTGGGTGGACGAACGGCGCCCAGAGACCTCCGTCCAGGCCGTCTCCCTGGCCGAAGGGTTCCTGGAGAGGAAGCAGCAAGAACGTCCAAGACAGGAAGACGAGCAGGTGAGAATTTATTCTTCTTCTCTCTCTGTGGAACTCCCTGCCACAGGAGGTGGCGATGGCATCTGTCCTGGATGCCTTCAAAAGGGGATTGGACAGATTCCTGGAGGAAAAGTCCATCACAGGTTACAAACCATGATGGAGATGTGTCATCTCCAGGCTTAAAACCGGGGTACTTCAAGGGCCAGATGCAATGGAGTGGGATCAGGAGACAGAGATCTAGTCTTATGTGCTCCCAGACACATCTGGTGGGGCCACTGTGAGATACAGGAAGCTGGACTAGATGGGCCTTTGGCCTGATCCAGCATGGCTCTTCTTAGGTTCTTATGTTCTCTTATGGGGAGTGTTCTGCCCTAGCAGCGAAAATAGGGAATTTTTCCTTTAAGCTCAAGAATTATGGGAATCAAATTTTTAGGTTGTATGCCTAGGAAATAGCTCGGATTCATCAGGGCATCTATTGCATGTGGGTCCTAGCCATGGTAACACACACACACAACACCAGGGAAGACACCACCTCGTTTTTACAGACAGAAACAGAAATGTAGACCGAGGAGACCTGTTGTATCTCATGAAGAATCCGCTACAACCTGTAAGTTGGAATGCCATGGAATAGACAATTCCTTTTAACTCTCATTCTCCGATGTTTGTTGAGCTAAAAGCCATCCCATCCTCAGCGGTGGGAAGCGGAACAGGGAGCGCTATTTTTCTTTGCTTCTGCTTTCGGTGTTCAGATTGGCAGGGCCGTTATTTGTTCCAAGGCTGGGGAAACCCAGCTGTTTGGGGGGACTAGAACTAGGTGCATCTCCCCACTGGTAGCTTGGAAATTTTGGGAAATTGAGTCCAAAAAAACCCAAAAACCAACCCATAAAGAAAGAGTGACTTCTCGTGGTTCTGGTTTGTACAGCCAACATGGCCCCAGCCGGATACTCTGCCTGCTGCCTGTGGATTCAGGCTCTGGTCTAGGTCATAGAATCATAGAGTTGGAAGAGACCTCAAAGGGCCATCTAGTCCAACCCCCTGCCACGCAGGAACCCCCATCAAAGCACTCCCGACAGATGGGCCGTCCAGCCTCTGCTTGAAAACCTCCACAGAAGGAGACTCCACCACCCTCTGCGGCAACATATCCCACTGCCGAATGGTGTCCCGTTCTGGTTACCACAATACAAACAAGACACAGAGGCTGTAGAAAATGTTGCGGGCGCCCCATCGCTGGAGGTTTCCAAGAAAAGATTGGAAAGCCACCTGTCTGGGATGGCATGAGGTCTTCCTGCTTCGGGGGGGGGGGGGGGGGGGAGGGTTAGTCTAGACCAGTGGTTCTGAACCTGTGGGTCCCTAGATGTTCCTGAACTGCAACTCCCAGAAGCTTCCACCACTCTCTGTGCTGGAAGGGGTTTCTGGGAGTTGCAGTCCAGGAACATCTGGGGGACCCACAGGTTGAAAACCACCGGTCTAGAAGACCAACCCCGGGGTCCCTTCCAACCCTGCGATGGTTCTGTGATTCTATAAGGTGGGACACCAGAGGCTGAAATCCTCTTGCACACGCAGCTCAGCACCTGAGTCCAATCCCAGTGGATTCAGGTGGCTGGCTCAAGGTCGACTCAACCTTCCATCCTTTCAAGGTCAGTAAAATGAGTACCCAGCTTGCTGGTGGGGGTGGGGCAATGTATAGCCTGCATGCTGTAATTAAAAACTGTAAACCGCCCAGAGACTACTTGAAGTGGTATGGGGCGGTATATAAGCCAAACACTTTAACGGCTGGACCAACTCTCACTTAAAGCATTTCACTTCATTCCTCTCTATTCTGCTCTGGTCAGACCCCATCTGGAGTCCTGTGTCCAGTTCTGTGCACCTCAGTTTAAAAAGGATGTTGACAACTTCGAGCGGGTGCAGAGGAGGGCGACCAGGATGGTTGAGGGTCTGGAGGAAATGTCTTACGAGGAACGACTGAGGGAACTGGGAATGTTTAGCCTTTCAAAAAGAAGGCTGAGGGGGGATACAATCACAATGTTTAAATATCTGAAAGGATGTCATATTGAAAAGGGAACAGGTTTGTTTTTCATGGCTTCAGAGACTAGGACACGGGGCAGTGGTTTCAAACTACAGGAAAAGAGATTCAATTTAAACATCAGGAAGAACTTCATGACAGTTAGAGCTGTTCGGCAGTGGAATATGCTGCCACAAAGGAGGGTGGTGGAGTCTCCTTCTTTGGAGGTTTTTAAGCAGAGGCTGGATGCCCATCTGTCGGAAATATTGTGATGGGGTTCCTGCATGGCAGGGGGTTGGACTAGATGGCCCTTGAGGTCTCTTCCAACTCTAGGATTCTATGATTCATTCCATCCACATTGGGCTCAGGTTCTCTCGCTGCTGTTTCAGGTTCCTGGATTGCTTCACATGGTGACTGTGAATTTCCCAGAGGCCGAGGCGGTTTTATCGGACCCCTCCCAGACGCATCCTGGCCAGGACGTCAAGGAGGAAGAGGAGGAAGAAGCAGGTGCCCCCTTAACAGGTAAGGACTCACAAGTAATGCTTACAGCTTGGAACTGCGCATTTTGCAAGGGAGTCCCCACAACATTCGTTATTGTTGCTGATGTTGTTTCCTCAAACGGGCAAGCGATTCATTTCGCTGGATGGGGTCGACGTGTCAAATTGTTGTCACGGCCAGGTCAAATAAATAAATGGAGGAAATATGCTTTGGTATTGCACCTTGGAAATATTAAAAATACAGTACCGACCCCCCCCCCAAAAAAAAAGACAAAAGCAATACATACTTCCCTTGCCACTTAGGATTGCCAGAGAACATAGAATCATAGAATCATAGAGTTGGAAGAGACCTCAAAGGCCATCCAGTCCAACCCCCTGCCATGCAAGAACCCCTTCACAATATTTCCGACAGATGGGCCATCCAGCCTCTGCTTAAAAACCTCCAAAGAAGGAGACTCCACCACCCTCCTTTGTGGCAGCATATTCCACTGCCGAACAGCTCTAACTGTCATGAAGTTCTTCCTAATGTTCAAATGGAATCTCTTTTCCTGTACTTTGAGACCATTGCCCCGAGTCCTAGTCTCTGAAGCCATGGAAAACAAACCTGTTCCCTCTTCAATGTGACATCCTTTCAAATATTTAAACATAGCTATCGTATCCCCTCTCAGTCTTCTTTTTGTAAGGCTAAACATTCCCAGTTCTCTAAGCCACTCCTCATAAGACATTTCCTCCAGACCCTCAACCATCCTGGTCGCCCTCCTCTGCACCCGCTTGAGGCTGTCAACATCCTTTTTAAATTGAGGCATACAGAACTGGACACAGGACTCCAGGTGGGGTCTGACCAGAGCAGAATTGAGTGGCACTTTCACTTCCCTTGATCTAGACACAATGCTTCTGTTGATGCAGCCAAGAATCAGTATAACACCTTCCCAAAAATTGCTTGAAAATGCTTTCTTAAAGTATTTGAAAGCCACTGTAATGCATTATGCTCAAATAATATGTTAGTTATAGCACAGTTTAGAATACCGTATTTTCTCATCTATAGGTTGGGAAATGTATTAGGCGCAAGTTTAACACTCCAAATTGTGCTTCTCCACCATCTCTACCCCCTTCTATATCCCACCCTTGCTGTTTTCTTTCCTTCCTTGGCACGTTTGATTGCCCTCCTTTCTGCTTTGCTCTTGCAAGGATTCTTTTCAGCCATACCTCCTTTTCAGTCTGGAAAGGCACTTCTTAATGGGCTGCTCAAGACTGAGGCTTTCCCCGCTGAAAAGAAGGAACCGATCCTGCAAAAAGCAAAGCGGAGTTGAGTCTTCAGGACACTGAGAGTAAACAAAGGCTGCCGGAAAGGAAGGGAAAGAGCAAGGTCAGCTTGGGTTCTCCTCCACCCCCTACCTCTACGCCTTGAGATAGGCTTACTTCTGTGCATACCATGCTCTTTAATTTTTAGTGTGATTATTTTAAAAAATGCAGTAGCTGCTAGTTCTACTGTTACTGCAGGATTAACTAGTAACAGGTACCTTTGGGTTGCAACAATATTTTAAAGAGACAGGCGCTACGCCGAGCTCATGAAGAGCAGCTTTGCAGCTAGGTGGGTGTTTCACACAGAGGAGAGGCAGGGTCTGTTCTCCCGCATTTCAATGTGCAGAGCACGTAATAATGTGCTCAAGCTAAAAGAAGCTAGATCTGGACTGAATATCAGGAAAAACTAACAGCACGACCATGGAGCCAATGACAGTGAATGGCAGTCATAAGGCGGAGGGGAAGGTCTGTTCTCATTCATTCCTGGACCCCGAATCAGGCTAAATCTCAGGAAAAAAAACTTCTTAACTGTTAGAGCAGTACGGCAGTGGAACCAGTGAATCAGAATCAGAATCCTTTTATTGGCCAAGTGTGGTTGGAAACACCCGGAATTTGTTTTGGTAAAAAATGCTCTCCATGTACAGTGGTACCTTATATAAAGGAATTAATTCGTTCCAAATGAAATTATGTTAAGCAAATTTTCCTTTATACAAATCCCCATAGGAATGCATTGAAAATGGAGTAATCCCATTTTTATGTTGTACAAATTCACCCCATAGGCAATTATGTTAAGCAAATTTCCCCTATCTCTGGAATTTTTATGTTGTACAAATTTTATGTTATACAAGTTGTTTGTTATAGAAGGGTCCACTGTATAAGAAGGAAATACTGTATAGGAATCATATATTCAACAATAAAAACACAGTACGACAACACAATATAACCTATTATTAAAAAAGGAAGAAAAAAGAGAAAATTAATTATTCAACAGTTTGAGAGCACTGGGAAAGAAACTATCTTTATATCTAGTCGTCCTAATATGCAATGCCCTAAAATGCCACGCTGAGGGGAAGAATTGAAACAGATTATGCCCAGGATGTGTGGAATCTGTATACAGTGGTGCCTCGACTTACGAATTCAATCCGTTCTGAAGGCATGCTGTTAAGTCAAACTACTCTTAAGTTGGGGTACCGATCTAAAAATTGAAAAAAAAAGTTTAAAAAGAAAAAAGAAAAAAGAAAAAATGTAAGTCGAGCAGACCACATCTAAAATTTGTAAGGTGGCAGTTAAAATGCCAACAGTTTTCCGCTCTTAAGTCGAATTGCTCTTAAGTCGAGCTGGTCTTAAGTCGGGGTACCACTATATATATATATCTTCAGTGCCCCCTTTTTAGCTCATGTGGTATACAATTCCACAATAGATAGCTAATTAGTAGCAATATTTTTTTCCGCAGCGCCAATTATCCGTTGAAGTCTATATCTGTCCTGCTTAGTCGCAGAACTAAACCAATGACAGTGAATGACAGTCATCCAGAATAGGGGAAGGTCTGTTCTCATTCATTCCTGGACCCCGAATTAGGCTGGATCTCAGAAAAAAACTTCTTCACTGTTAGAGCAGTACAGCAGTGGAACCAGCTACTGCAGGAGGTAGGAGCTACAAGCAGAGGTTTGAACTATACTGCCTTGTAGGCCTTGACCAACTCAGTTGTTCTGTGATTCCATGAGATAAGCCTCTCTCTCTCTCTCTCTCTCTCTGGAAGTTGAGTCATGGCTACTGGCAGGGCTGTGGAGTTGGTAGATAAATGTTCCGACTCCGACTCCTAAGTTTTTTTGTACTTCCAACTCCGACTCCGACTCCAGGTACCCAAAATTTCCTCAGACTCCGACTCCTCGACTCTGACTCTGACTCCACAGCCCTGGCTACTGGACTTCTTTTTTGAGAGACAGAAACGTTTTGCTGCTCATCCAGACAGCTTCATCAGTCTGAATACTGCTAGTGTGAGTCCTCCATCTTATAGTCCGCTTTGACCTCTTGTCACCCTGGTCTGACTATAAGATGGAGGACTCGCACTAGCTGTATTCAGACTGATGAAGCTGTTTGGATATGCAGCGAAATGTTTCTATCTCTCAAGAAAAAGAAGTCCGGTTGCCATGACTCAACTTCCAGATAAACTCACCTGGATGACTGAGAATCTTCACAGACATCTCTCTCTCTCTCTCTGATACTCTCTGATACTCTGTTGTGGTGCTTTCTCTTTCCCTTCCAGCGCGCGACATCTGGGAAACGAGCGAGAATGACGATGAAGGACCAGGGGCCTTGTCGGAAGGGGCCAAGTCCCTGCAGCATCCGGGACATTTGGGGGATCAAAACCGCCCAGCCGCCAGGGAGGAGGTGCCGGCGGAGATGCGGCGGGACCCCTCGGGACCGTGCCCCGTGGCCAGCTACCACGAGATCGCCCTGCAGCAGCGGCTGCCCAAAGGGAAGCGGAGGAACCGGTGCGGGGTGTGCGGGAAGAATTTCCGGGACGAGTCGAACCTCCTCCGCCACTGGAGGACCCACCCGGGCGAGAAGCCGTACCGCTGTGCCGACTGCGGGAAGATCTTCTGCTGGATCTCGCAGCTGGAGAGGCACCGGCGCTCCCACACGGGGGAGCGGCCCTACAAGTGCTCCGACTGCGGCAAGACCTTCAGCTGGAGCTCGCACCTCAAGAGCCACCGGCGGATCCACACGGGGGAGCGGCCGTACCAGTGCTCCTTCTGCAGCAAGGGCTTCCTGAACAGCTCGGGCATGATCCGGCACCAGCGGACCCACACGGGGGAGAAGCCCTTCGAGTGCCCCCGTTGCGGGAAGAGCTTCGGCGACCGGTCGAGCCTCATCAACCACCAGACCATCCACACGGGGGAGAAGTCGTACCGGTGCCTGGAGTGCGGGAAGAGCTTCAACCGGAGCCACACCCTGGTCCGGCACCAGAGGATCCACGACACGGAGAAGCCCTACAAGTGCTCGGAGTGTGCCAAGACGTTCAGCCTGGTCCAGCACCTGGTCCGGCACCAGAGGAACCACACGGGCGAGCGGCCGTACCAGTGCGCAGACTGCAGCAAGAGCTTCCTGGATAAATCCAGCCTGGTGAAACACCAGAGGGTCCACACGGGCGAGAAGCCCTACGCCTGCCCGAGCTGCGAGAAGAGCTTCAGTCAGAGCCAGCAACTTATCAGGCATCAGATTGTTCACATCGAAGAGGGACTGTGAATTGGGAGCGGAAGGTGGTGTTGGCGCCGTTTCCGGGCAAGCGCGGAACGAGGGGGGGGCATTTCGTTTCGGAAGTCTTCAGCTTCCGAAACGAAACATGGGAGCCCAGTTGACATTCGGAACCAGAGGAAGGAAATTAACCCATCCTTGATCTTGAGCTGGGGGTGGTGTGGGTGCAACTCCATCGAGGAAGAAGCCTCCGACGCGTCATCTTTCCTTCTCCCTGGTGCTGGCCAATCAGGAGCTTTGCAGGGAAATCCATCCTCCCGCCTCCCTGTCTGATTGGCCAGCGCCAGGGAGAAGGAAAGATGACGCGCCGGAGGCTTCTTCCCCGTTGGAGTTGCGCCCCATGTAGCCCCTGCGCAAGGTAAGGGATTGATTGATTTCATTCCTCCGGTTCCGAAATTCAACAGGGCTCCGGCTTCTGAAACGAAAAGCTCATCTACACAGAATTCCCTGTAGGGTTTTTTTTCCTAGCTATGATAACAACGCCAAGTGGCCCAAATCCTGCTGCTTAGCTGGTAAATCATACCAGAGTAAGCTCATTGAATTCATGACGGTTAGAAAGCTGTTCGGCAGTGGACTATGCTGCCACAAAGGAGGGTGGTGGAGTCTCCTTCTTTGGAGGTTGTTAAGCAGAGGCTGGATGGCCCATCTGTCGGGAGTCCTGTGATGGGGGTTCCTGCATGGCAGGGGGTTGGACTGGATGGCCCTTGAGGTCTCTTCCAACTCTATGATTCTAGGATTCAATGGGGTTTTAGTGAATCAGCTCCATAGGTCCCATTGATCCCAATGGATCGTGACTTTCTCTGCTCGGGGAACTTGCGTGCAGCCAAGTGGCCTCCGACCTACAGTGATCCTGTGAATGAACCAACGGTCCTCAGTGGCCCTGTCATCTCTGGCAAAGTCAAGCCTGTGGCTTCCTTGAGGGAGTCAGTCCATTATATGTTTGGCCTCCCTCTTCTCCTGTTGCCTCCCCCCCCCTTTCTATGTTTATGTAACAAAGGAACATAAACATAGAAAGAAGCAGAACCGGCCATATCCAGGTGGCGGCGGCAAACTAACAACTAGACAAGACAATCACCTCAGCAGTCGCCAAAGGCGGCTTTAAACAGCCAAGTTTTAAGGCAGTGGTTCTCAACCTGGGGGTCGGGACCCCTTTGGGGGTCGAACGACCATTTCACGGGGGTCGCCATGAGCCAGTGAAGGAAAAGGCACCAACGGCTTGGGTCTGGAGGAGGAGGAGGGGGAGGAAAGAGTGAATTACAGCTTGATAGGTTGGAGGGGATGTCAGTCAATGGCACCAGAGGCTGCGATTGGCTGAAATGGTGCCTGTAGAGGGACGGTCAGGGCCGGCGCGTCCATTAAGGCGAACTAGGCAGTTGCCTAGGGCGCCAAAATGGACAGGGGGCGCCACCCCCCGCCATCGCTGGCTAGCCTGCTGCCCCCCTCACCGCCCCACCGTCGCTGGCCACCACCGTCCGCCCCCCCGCCTGCCGCCCCCCCTGCTGCCACCGCCCGCCGCCCCCTGCCACCGCTGCTGCGCCCCCCCCACACACAGCTCCCCTGCCGCCCTGCCCCCCCCACACTGCCACCCCGCCCGCCGCCCCACCCCCCGCTGTCTAGGGCGCAAAAAAGCCAAGTGCTGGCCCTGGGGACATTCTCTATGGCCCCTGCGTCAGTGGCCTGTCCAAGGGAGACTTGTGGCCTCTTCCAAGCAGGGCAAGGAGGTCACCATAACATGAGGAACTGTACTAAAAGGTCGCGGCATTAGGAAGGTTGAGAACCACTGTTTTAAGGTGTTTTTCTAAATGTCCAAAAGGTCTCGCTTTGGAGATGGCCATGCAGGGGATCCACAAAGCTCCCCCCCTCCCTCCAGCGCTGGGTTTCCAAGAGATCCCAGTTAGAGGGCAGCTCCTTGAATCAATTGAACCATCAGAGAGGTTGACTCACTAAAATCTCCATTGATTCAGCCGGCCTATTATAGTGTGACTTCCTGCCTACGCCATGCAACAAGATTTGGGCCACCGTGGGCTAAAGAGTACTTCTTGGGTGAATTTTCCCAAAACTGGTGCGGGACTCAGAAGGATTTTGAGGAAACTACGGATATGGTGATGTGTGCATTCTGGGAACGGTGGTCCAAGAAAATGACTTGGTGAAGCGTGTCCTTCTAAGCAGGCCAGAAATAAGCAGCTTGGTGCCTTCCTGATGCGTTAGGTGGCCATTCCCATGATTCCTGATGGTTGGCTATGTTGGTTTGGACCAATGGGAGCCGTAGTCCAAAATTGCTGGAGGACACCAAAGCAAAGCAAAGTGTTCTGCTTCTCTACCGCCCCATACCCCTTCAACTAGTCTCGGGGCGGTTTTACTGTTTTAATTACAGTATGTAAGCCACACATTGCCCCCCACCCCCAGCAAGCTGGGTACTCCTTTTACCGACCTTGGAAGGATGGAAGGCTGAGTGAACCTCGAGCTGGCTACCTGCGATTGAACCCCAGGTCGTGAGCACAGTTTTACCTGCAGTTTAGCTACTCCACTACCAGGCTCCTTCTCTCCACCATATCGTTTGGTATAGGCCGGTCTCTTTTGTGGGTGTGTTATTTGCAAATGTGTTTTTCATGGGAACTTTTAAAAATGAAAATTAAAACTCCCTGCGCCCCTGTTGCCCACAGATGGGGTGAGCAAATTTTAGAAGGTTGGGGAACCAGCAAATAATATGCGCCCCACCCAGGCAAAAGTGGTAAACAAATGTCTTCTGCATTTCTCTTTTTATTTTTTATTTTTTTTTGGGGGGGGGGGGAGAATAAAGTGCAAGGGGCTATGTCCCATTTTTAAGTTGAATTGCGGTTCCAGAAGACTTCCCTAAATACACTTCCCTAAATGCAGTTCTGTTTTTCCTCAGTTATTTTTCTTTCTGTTTTTCATTTATTTCTGGTGTGGCGGCGGCGGCAGTGGCGTGGGGGCTCCAGCGACCGGAGGGGGCCACTTAGGGCGTGCTGGTGGCCCACTTCCGGCTAAAAATGAGCAATGGTTTGTCCGTTCCAGCTTGATCGGCTGGAGCATCTGCCGCCTACGTTGAAAAACGTCTTTGTCGCTATTTTCAAAGTGACATTTTTGAGCTGAATTTTCAGAAGAGGCAAATATGCGATAAAACGAATTAAAGTACA
This sequence comes from Phrynocephalus versicolor, assembly GCA_023846285.1. NCBI lineage: Eukaryota > Metazoa > Chordata > Lepidosauria > Squamata > Agamidae > Phrynocephalus > Phrynocephalus versicolor. Next base: position 212,728 of record JAHTLZ010000058.1, read on the forward strand.
GTTCTATGATCACTGCCTGGGCCATTGTTATTCTTTCTGTTCCAAACTCTTGTGTGCTTTTGCTGATCTGTTGTCATCGAAACAGGACCATCTGTGTGCAAGGGGGAAGAGTACAGTAGGACCCTGGTGTCTGCTGGGGATTGTTTCCAGACATACCCGTGGATAATGAAAACCGTGGATAAGAGAAAATCCCCCAATATCCCCAAAACTGCTTTTTGTGACAGTAGCTTACTTTACGGCTGCTGTTTTATGACAGTCGCCTGGTTTACAGCTGCTGTTTGTGACAGTAGCTTGCTCTGCAGCTGCTGAATTATTTATTTAATTTTTTCTTCTGCCAGCCATGGATAACTGAATCAGTGGACAAGAACATAAGAATATAAGAAGAGCCCTGCTGGATCAGGCCAACCTGTATCTCACAGTGGCCCCACCAGATGCATCTGGGAGCACATGAGACTCGATCTCTGTCTCCTGAGACCACTCCCCTGCATCTTGCCCTTGAAGTACCCCGGTTTGAAGACTGGAGATTGTACATCTCCATCATGGTTTGTAACCCGTGATGGACTTCTCCTCCAGGAATCTGTCCAATCCTCTTTTGAAGGCATCCAGGCTAGATGCCATCACCATCTCTTGTGGCAGGGAGTTCCACAGACGAACAGCACGCTGGGTAAAATAAATATTTTCTTTTGTTTTCACTCTCCCAGCCCTCAGTTTGAGTGTATGTCCCGTAGTTTTGGTATTTTGTGAGAGGGAGAAGAGCTTCCCTATCCACTTTACTCATGCCCTGCATTATTTTGTACGTCTCAATCATATCCCCACAAATGATATTGCAGGTTGTGGCGAATGGAAGTGAGAATGGCTGTATGAAGTCCTTTGCGCTGCAACAACTGTGTTGCAGCTCCCATTGGCAGGTTTAACATCATAACCACAGGAAAAAAACCTAGCATTCCCAGGAGCACACCTGTTCTCTATATGGTATGCTTTACAGGATCTACTTGGCTGGGCATCCCAACTATTTTTGAGTTGTGACCATCAAAATACATGCAGGACATTATTCCATTTATAAAACAACACGAGAGCCAAAGATGGCCGAATGGATCAATTTGTGGTCCTCGCTCGAGTGTTTGTTTGTTTCTTTGTTGGATTTTTATACCACCCATCTGGCACTCTGGGCGGTTAACAACAATTGAGGAGTAAATCTTTTTGCATATCAGCATCTGATGCTGGAAGAGGCATGACCCCCTTCATTTGAGATTATAATGAGTTTGACGCTGTCGCCTTACTGGAGGTTAATAAAAATTAGCCTTGACAGATTAGAGTGCTGGGCCAAAGCTAACGGAATGGGGTTCAACAGAGGGAAATGTAGGGTGTTGCATCTAGGTAAAAAGAATGAATTGCACAGATATAGGATGGGGGACACCGGGCTGGAAAATAGGGATCTGGGAGTCTGTGTGTTGTGTGTGTTGCGTCGTTACAGTCATGACCGACTCTTCTTGACCCCATGTCCATGGAGTTTTCTTGGCAGGAATACTGGAGTGGTTTGCCAGTTCCTACTCCAGGCGCCTACAGCACCTGGTATTCCCTGGTGGTCTCCCATCCAAGTACTAACCAGGGCCGACCCTGCTTAGCTTCCGAAATCAGGCGAGATTGGATGTGCTTCTTAAGGCATCTAGGCAGCCTGGGAGTCTGGGTGGACCACAAATTGAACATGAGTTAGCAGTGTGATGCGGGTATTGTGTGGTATAGCAAGAGCGAACCTGAAGAGGGGTATTAGGAAGGCAAAGGCTCTGTATAGAGGAAACATGGAAGACCACCTGAGCAGTCATGATACCAGACGAGTGTGGCAGGGGGTTCAGCACCTTACTGTGGCTACAAATCTAGAAACCCATCAGCTGTAGAGAGGTGTGCCTCCCTGGTAGGGGAGCTGAATATCTTCTTTGCCTGACTTGAGGTGACACCAACAGTGGTTCAAGCAGTGCTGCCAGAGTCACTGTCATTATTCAAGCATGGAAATGTTGCCAGGGTTGAAGAGGAAGAAGTGAGGCAGACTGTGAGAATTTCATTCCCCCATATTTCTGAACCCCCAAAGTGGCACCCTGCACAAGGAAGCTGCGATGCCCGGACTCCCAGAAGTCCTAGGGCCAGTAAGGTACCGATGTGCTGAACTAGGCTCAAGGAGGCAGCGAAACAGGATGGCAAGGATGTCCAGTAAACAGGATGGCAAGGCCAAAGGATATCAGGACACATCAGGGCCATCTGCTCTGTGACCCTTGACCCCGTAGCTTCCTTCCCTGGGTCTTCATCAATAACAAGCCAATATGGTCTTGGAGATAGGCGTGCATTTCCCTCCCACCGAGGAATGTCTTCCTGTGACTATTGTTCTTCTCTTATTAATAAAAGACTGGTCTTTCAGGCAGTATGACCACCATCACGCACCCTCACACATGCTCTTTCACACACACACACACACGCATGCACGCAGCCCAGAGAGAGAGACACAGACAGAAATGCTGCCTGAAGACTAGACGTTTGCACCCTGAAACTCTGTGTCCGCGTTATCCACAACGCAACAGCAGACATTAAAGAAGATCAATATAAGAGAGGCTATGGGTAATGATGGAGTGGCTGGTAGAGTGCTGAGAGACTGCTTGGCACAGCCAGCAGAAACTTCTATGAAGATTTTTAATGTAATATTTTAGTGTAATATTTGTATATTGGGTTTCTTATTTTATTTAATCTCTATTAGCTATTTTGTTTTCTCTCTCACACACTTTACACTTTTTTGTGCACCTAGCTATCTTTACTTGGTTTTTTTTTATATTGGGAGCTATGTAACAAGTAAATTTCCCCAGATGTGGGATCAATAAAGATTTATCTTATCTTATCTTATCTGTCTCTGACGCAAGCTACTGTTCCATCGTGTCTGAAATCCTCTATTATCATTCTTTTGCCTGGGGAAAAAATTATAACATTGAGAGTTTAAATGACTTCCACCCTGTGGCACTTACACCCATCATAATGAAATGCTTTGAAAAACTGGTGCAGAATTCAAGGGCCAGATGCAGGGGAGTGGTATCAGGAGACAGAAATCTAGTCTCGTGCACTCCCTGATGCATTTGGTGGGGCCACTGTGAGATACAGGAAGCTGGACTAGATAGGTCCTTGTCCTGATCGAACATGGTTCTTATGTTCTTATGGGGATTGTTTTTTCTAAAGTGACTCTGGCTACACCTTTCTTTTTTGGGGGTGGGGTGAGGGGCTTTTAGGCACATATGAATGCTTGTGCAGGATTAAAAGTTGGTCTGTGAGAGGGCTCTTCTTATGTTCTTATGTTCTAATGGCCTGTCAGGGTTCATTGCCAGCCAACCTGGGTTCCCTTGATGACAGATGACTCCGGACGGCATTTTCTCCAAAATTAAATGAACTTTTATTAAACTCTTTAAAAATGACAGGCTCTTGTAATTCTCTTGGAGGTTCAATAACATTAGAGGAATTCAACGGGTTATAACTGACGTTTGGCGACATTAAACTGTCTAACAAAATATCTCGCACAAACGGGTTGTTGCTTATTTGCGGCGTGGTGGCACCGGATTCACTATGGGACCCGCGCACTGGGTACCACAGCAATGGTGGCGAACCACACCCCGTGGTTCCCGCCCCCAACCCGGGATCCATCCCGGAGGTCCTTTGGGCTGGGCTTTGCCAGCCCTTCCCACCTGTGTTCCTATCTTAAATCTCACAAAGAAACATCCTGCCTGCCTGTCATCTACTCCATCTGCTCCCTTGTGACACTTCTCCGCAACTTCCCCTTGATGGTTGACATCTGTCCCTGGAGATTTAACTTCTGTTCCTTTCCCTTCCATTTCAACACCTTCTCTCTTCTCTCCCGATGGTCCCATCATCTGTCCTCTGTCACATGGCCATGGGCTATAATAAAAACTATTGTAATTTCATTTGATATAATACACATATATTTTCTCCCAGCAGGTACAGTATAGAATAAACCTGCTTTTTGTCCATCAGAGGAAGGGAAGGAAACGTTCCTGCACTTTGGCACTTTATGGGTTAAAACCATAGAAGGGGCACCGGCTTCCTAGAAGAGGAAGGGGAAAAGAGCCAAGACTTTCCTGGTTCCACTGCCTTGTTTTCCCAGGGTTTGGAAGAGATGATGGAGAGTATCCTGTTCAAGGCTTGCAAGCTAGAGGTACAGAATGCTGTATATACACATGTATTCAGTAAAACGAATTCTGTGGGCTTTCTAGGCATCCCTAGAAATGTGAGTGTCAAAACCTTGAACCTGATCCAGGATGCAACCAGCAAAGGCAAGCCAGAATTGTCCTGATATGATCAAATTTGCTTGCACCAACCACCAGTCTGGGTGCCTTATTCTGAATTATCCCGGTCAACTTCAAGGGAAGCACCAGGTCGGGACCACTGCAGTAGTCAATCCAGAAGACGACCAAGGCTTGCACCAAAGTCCTGTTGGAGCCCTCATTTTGGTAGAGGCAGAGCTGGGTGATCTGGACACAGATGCAGTTGGAGACTCCTAAGAAACAGCTGTGTCCAGAAGGACACCCAGATTACCATCTTGGTCCCTAAATGGGAGGACGGTAAATGATTCTTAGGGATGCAGCATGCGTGCAGGTAGAAAATCTGGGAAAACACAGAGCTAAGTTGCAGGCTGTCAGAGCACTAGCCCTCAGTGAGGTTTACAGCAGTATCTCAGACAAAATGTCTCAGCGGTCCAAACTAGGTACAGCATAACCATTTGGTAACAAAAATAAATACCTCTTTCTCTGTTCCTAACATCTCAAACAGAGGTGACAAGAGCGATAAAAAATCCTTCTCTCTCTCTCTCTCTCTCTATCCCTTCAACTGACCCATCAGGTATTAGTAATTTAATGTGCATTCTTATTGATATCTTACCTCTTTCCTCCTACTTAAAATCAAGTGTAGGTGAAATGTTGGTAGTGATTATGTTTTTCTCCAGAGGGTGGGGTGTCCAGTGTTTTCATCAGATTCTCAAAGGAATCTGTGATGGGGGCGGGAATCGTAAGAGCCCCTCTTTTAGCTCCGTTCTATTTTAATTTGGAGTGGCACCAGATAACATTAATGCAACTCAAGTAGAGGAAAAAAGGTGGCCTTGAAGTGATGTTCTAGAGTGCAGCTGAGCCCCTTCTTCCTTTCGGGGTTCTTTCTTCCTCTCTTTCTCATCTACCCCTGAAGGAAGTAGGCCCTGGTAGGTGTCTTTCAGCCGATGTTGAACTTGGCAGAGGGGAGGGAGCATCCACATTTTTGCCCCCTCCCCTTCTCCTCAGATGGAGGGTGAAGAGTTGATTTTTGCCCTGTTGGCCAGAAGAGTTTACATGGAAAGAAGTGGTTTTCTTTCAGGATCCGGTGACCTTCGAAGTGGTGGCGGTCTATTTCACCAAAGCGGAATGGGACCTCCTGCGTCTTGCTCAGAAGGCCCTTTACAGAGAGGTCATGCTGGAGAATTATGGGATGGTGATCTCTCTAGGTAAGGCTCCATTGGCTGCTAATTAAGAGAAAGATGGTCAATGTGTGTGTGTGCTCATAATTTGGAAGCCTGGAGTCTCCAGCCTGGCCCTGAATCCTGACCCTCTCTGACATCCATTTCTGGACTTCTGGGGTTACCTAGATATCAACACTGTAGTGTACAGTATTTGCCCCCGACATTTATACATAGATACTTAAATGTTTATGTAATTAGAAAATCATTTCTTCTTCTTCTTCTTCTTCTTCTTCTTCTTCTTCTTCTTCTTCTT
>JAHTLZ010000058.1:218520-240855 GCA_023846285.1 Phrynocephalus versicolor
CTTCTTCTTCTTCTTCTTCTTCTTCTTCTTCTTCTTCTTCTTCTTCTCCTCCTCCTCCTCCTCCTCCTCCTTCTCCTTCTCCTTCTCCTTCTCCTCCTCCTCCTCATCTCACAGGCAGTGGAAGCACCCTGGAGAGAGATTCCAGATCATCTTCCTTTCACCCAGGAGTGGAGTCAGCTGAGGTATGAGAACTGGAGGATGAGAGGATTGGAGTGATTCTTGCACAAGGATAGATCAGGACCATTGAGGGGGGGGTGATGCTATGAAATACATGTTTTCTTCTCCTTTCTATTTCTGAATGTTAGGATTCAGGGCTGTTTGCCAAAGGGTTATCGTAGCAGACCCAGAGCGAGCTGGGGACGTCACAAGTTACCGTGAGAGATGGAATAAGTGTGTAGCCAAGTTGCATTTCCAAATCGACTTAGCAGCTAGAAAGGATGAGACAAGCTTGGCCCAATGAAAAAAAATGTTTTTGTTGTCCTTTTAAATGTTACATTTCAAGAAGCATTGGCAGGAATTTTAAATTCCTGCCAATTTTGTTATTAATTCAAAGTTGCTTTTTTTAAAAAAAAAAACAAGCAAAAATAAGGAACACGTCAGCGGGTTGCTATTTAAACACTGCCGCATCTAAATGAGAAAGAATTATCTTCTAGAAGGTATAACAATGCTGTCCCAGCCTTGTTTACTAAGGGGGAGGGGGAATCATTTTTTTCCCTTTCAGGGACTGGAGGAGGTGGCTGTCCGTTTTACGGCTGGGGAATGGGAACTGATGGATCAAGGCCAGAAGTCTCTGTACGAGGAGGTCACCCTTGAGATCAATGCCATGGTGGCTTTTCTAGGTAAGCCCCCCCTGCCCCGTGGCCTCCATTCCATGTAACCTCTTGGCCTTTCTGCCAGCATGTCCAGACTCTAGAACTCCCTCCCACTAGAGGCCAGGACTGACCCATCTCTGTTGTCCTTCTGGAAACAGGCAAAGACCTTTCTCTTCAGGGAAGCTTTCCCTGAATGATGGACTACCATGTGTATTTTATAGGCATCTATGGGTTCACATAGACTTTGTGTTTATGACTACTGATAACCGCGGTGCTTTAATGTAATGTTGTCTATTAATGCTCTAAGATGTCCTTCAATTCCTTGTTCCCAGATACTTGAACATGTCTTAATTCTACTGGACTGTGTATTATCCCTCATCACTGTAACCCTTTTCCAAGGAGAAAGGCGGGGTAAAAATACTCTAAAATAAATAAATCACATAATAATTCAGTCAGATCCTTGTCATTGAGTGCCACAGCTGGCTCCTCATTTTACCGGCCATTTCTTGGCAGTAATGAGAAACAAAAAGCCTTTTAAAACCCATTCCATGGCAAATTACCATATTTTTCACTCTATAAGATGCACCTGAGCATAAGACGCACTTAGTTTTTAGAGGAGGAAAACAAGAGAAATTTTTTTAGCCTAAGGTCTCATGGCGGGGGAATCCTGGCTGCCAAAGGGGAGGACAGAAGCTCCGTGGAGGAGTCCTCTTTGGGTGCTTTTACACGACCCCTAAGATCCGCTGGTCACTTTAATTCGGACCAGAGATCTTAGGGGTTTGTCGCTCTGCGTGCGTTCCCACCCCCTCCGCACGTCCTGGCTGCTGGCTGCGTGAGGGGAGGGAGAAAAAAAGGGACAAAAGAATAAAGACTTACCTCCCCGGTGCTGGTGGAAGCTGCCGGGAGCCCCGTGACTTCCTGGTTCCTTCTCTTAAAGGGGCGGGAGGCAAAAAAACAACAACAAAAAGAAGCGAGGAGAGCCCGGCACATCTGCATTAAGATTTTTCACCCTTGGAGAGCAGGTACAAGAAAGGTGCGCTGGGACTCGCTTAGGTGGGCGTGGCTGCACTTAATTTTCAGTAAACTCCGGAGCTGGTGGGTAAACAATTTTAAGCTCCGGAGCTGGGAGCCATTTGCGGTGGAGTTTAGGGGTCGTGTAAAAAGGCCCTTTGCAAACAAGGTGCTTGGAATTGTGAAATCCCGGCTGCAGCCGGGGATGGGAGAGGCTCCATGCAGGTAACTTCTCTCTAAATGAAAATCTGTGATATATATGTAGCGGGGACTGCTGTATTCACTCTATAAGAGGCACATATATTTCCCCATACCTTTGGGGTGGGGAAAACGTGTGTCTCTGATAAGAGTGAAAAATATGATACTTTCCGAAAATCTGGAAGTTGAGTCATGACAACTGGACTTCTTTTCTTGAGAGACTGAAACGTTCTGCTGCTCATCCAAACAGCTTCGTTAGTCTGAGGAAAGCTAGTTGCAAGTCCTCCATTTTATAGCTCACTTTAACTTCACCTCACTCTGGTCCAAAATAGGCTCATAAGATGAACAATGGCCTGAATAGGCCTGTTAGGTGGACAATAGTCTCAATAAGCCAATAGGTGGACAATGGCCTAAAAGTGCCTATACCCATGAAGCATGGGTCGTTAGCTCTGGCCTTGGTGGTGGAGGCGTGAAGTATTTTTGATTTGTCTGGATACAAATATAATAACCAGCACCTGATTGTAATTCCAAGAGTCTGGAACTCCCTCCCACTAGAGGCCAGGACTTCCCCATCTCTAATGTCTTTCCGGAAACAGGCAAAGACCTTTCTCTTCAGGCAAGCTTTCCCAGAATGATGGATTACCGTACATGGCTACACAGACATGTTCATAACCACTTACTGTATAACTTTGTGCCTGAATCTCTCCTTATGGGATTACATTGACACTATGTTATCCATTGTTGGTTCCCATCCCTTATAACTTTTAGATGGTCTACCGTACATGATTACATGGAATTTCCACTCTTTTCTTAACTGCTCACATTCTCTTCTAGTGTTAATGTTGTCATCTAATGCTGTAAGATACCCATCAATTCCCTGTTCTTAAACGTGAATACTGTTGATTCTGGTCCTGAGCTGTTATTCCACCTATGTTGGGCCGTCCTCCTGTTTAATGCCTGTTTAGTTTCTCTAGTGTAGAGGTCTGCACACTCCTCACAGCATTGGACCGCAGAGACTATATTGCTCCTTTTGTGTTTCGGTATCGGGTCCTTTGGGTGGACGAGCCTCTGCCTTAGTGTGTTTGTGGGTTTGAAATAAACAGGGATGTGGTGTTTGCCAAAAATCCTTTTAAGCTTCTCCGACACCCCAGCCATGTAAGGAATGACCAGGTTCTTCCATCAGCTCTGGGTTTCAGGTTGATCCCTTGTTCTTCTAGGATGGCCCACTGCTTTGTTGAAGGCCCACTTTGGATATCCACAGGCCTTAAGTGCTGTCTTCAGGTGCCTGTCTTCCTTCTTCTTGGCTTCAGTGGAGGTGGGGTGCTCTCTCTGCTCTGTGGTTTAGGGTCCTGATGACTCCTAGTTTGTGCTGTAATGGATGGTGGGAGTCAAACAGTAAGTATTGATCTGTGTGGGTGGGTTTCCTGTAAACTTCTACTCCTAGGCCACGGTCAGGTCTGATGATGACTGCACAATCCAGGAAAGCCAGCCTGTTGTCTTGGGTGTCTTCCCTAGTGCACTTAATATTAGGGTCCACCGCATTGATGTGGTCTGTAAAGGCCTGTACTTCCTGAGTCTTGATGTTCACCCAGGTATCATCTACATACCTGAACCAGTGGGATGGTGTTGTCCCTGGGAAGGTGTTGAGTGCCTTCTTCTCCACTTCTTCCATGCATAGGTTGGCAACAATGGGTGGCACTGGGGAACCCATGGCACAACCATGCTTCTGTCTGTAGAAGTCCCCTCTGTACATGAAATACGTGGTGTTCAGACACAGGTCCAGGAGCCGGCATATCTGGTCTGGGTTGAGGCTGCTTCTGGAAGTGAGGGTGCTGTCTTCTCTTAGTCTTCTCTTTACCGTTGTTAGGGCATCGATGGTGGGGATGCTGGTAAAGAGAGATGTAACATCAAAGGATACCATGGCTTCATCTATCTCTAATTTCAGCTCCCTGACTTTAGAAACAAACTCCTCTGAATTGTGTACATGGTGGTCCGTGAGTCCAACCAGTGGGGCTCGGAGAGCCGTCAGGTATGTTGCAATGTTGTAAGCCACTGGATTTATATTACTGACGATGGGTCTGAGGTGGACTCCTTAGTTGTGGATCTTGGGAAGTCCGTAGAAGCAGGGGACAGTCTCTCCAGGATATAACCAGTGATAAGTCAGCCTGTCAATTGTGTTATCCTTCTCCAAGTGTATTAAGCATTATATTACTTTTTTCTTGTAATTGCAGCTGGGGTCTCTTTGTAGTTTTTCCTATGTGTGTTGGTCATCTAACAGTGAGATAACCTTTCAGGGCAATGCACTGTATAACCTCTAATCCACCGGTTATATACTGGAGAGACCACCCCTTGCTTCTACAGCAGGCATGTCCAAACTTTGGCCCTCCTGGTGTTTTGGACCACAACTCCCAGAATTCCAAGCCTGTATTTCCAGTGGCAAAGGACTGTGGGAGTTGTGGTCCAAAACATCTGGAGGGCTGAAGTTTGGACATGCCTGTTCTACAGACTTCCCATGATCCACAAGCAATGAGTCCCTCTCAGACCCATCATCAGTAGTATAAATTCAGTGACTTAATTCAGTAGAAATTCAGTGACTTACAACATGGCAAAATACCTAGCGACTATCCTAGCCCCACTGGTTGATAGGAAGGACAACAGCTCAGGACCAGAGTCAGCAGTATATCTCCACTTGAAAGACAAAGGACACTCATTCAAATATGAGGATATACACATATTAGACAGATAAGATAGGTGGTTTGAGAGAGGGGTCAGGGAAGCCACTCATGTGAGTATTGAAAACCCCTCTCTCAACGGAGGTGGGGGCCTCAGGCACCATCTATCTGCCACTTATCAGGCAGTGGTTTCAACAATCCCCAGACAAATCAAAAATACTTCACACCTCCACCACCAAGGTCAGAGCTAACGACCCGTGCTTCATGGGTTTCAGCACCATTGTCCACCTAATGGCCTATTGAGACTATTGTCCACCTAACGAGCCTATTCAGGCCCTTGTTCATCTTATGAGCCTATTTCAGACCAGGGTGACATGAGGTCAAAGTGGAATATAAAATGGAGGACTCGCGACTAGATTTCCTCAGAATGACAAAGCTGTTTGGATGAACAGCCAAATATTTCAATCTCAAGAAAGGAAGTCCAGTTGCCCTGACTCAGCTTCCAGATAAACTCACTTGGATGACTGAGAATCTTCACAGACATACTTTTGGGAAAGAAACAGAGTTTGGCGGTGGGCGAATAATCACAGGTCATATAAAGGGTTTCTTGGCCTTCACATGTTTTTCTTTTTCTTTTGAAAAGAACACCTGAGATCCAGGCCAGACCTCATCGCTTTCCTGGAAGAAAATGGAGAAGACCTCTTTCTTGAAGGCCCTGTGGTGGAGAAAGGAACTGCAGGTAGGGAGGCTTCTCTGTGTGACAGGGAACCTCTCAATTTTGTGGGGACAGAGGGCCCCTTGATGTCTTTTGCAGAAGCAGCGTCTTGCAGAGGTCAAAGGTCACATTTGAGCCCGTCCAGGTTTTTAAATCTTCAGGGGACGCATGTCTTTCAGTTCCGTTGTCCTCGTAAGTGTGTTTTGGGGAGATGTAAAGCAGGGCCTTTCTAGTGGCTGCTCCCAGATTTGTGGAATGCATTTCCAAGAGGAGGCCAGCCTGTTTTTTTTTTTTCTTCTGCCCTTCCGACAACTAAGACCGAGACCTCTGTTTTCGTGCTGGAATTCCAACGCCCGAATTCCTTGGCAACAGCTGTCTTAATGCTGACCTCAGGAGGATTCCTGGTGAACTTCTTCAAGTATCATGTCCTCCTAGAACATTTGTGAATATAGCCTGATGTGGTTTCTATCTAAGGCTATTCTAAACAGAGAAGCTGAGTTCATTGCGGACCATTGGCTTACCTTCTTGAGCCAGAATGTTCTTCTACACCCCACACCACGCTTCCCATCTATTTTTCCTTGAAGGACAATCTGCAGCAGATGGTATTTCTCATTCCGCATCATGTGTCCGAAATATTACAATTTTCTTCTCTTTACAGTATTGAGGATTTCTAACTTTTTCATTCATGCGCTGTAATACAGCCATGTTAGTGACTCTGGCTGTCCAAAGTATCTTCAGAATTTGTCTGCCCGTCCACATTTCGAATGCTTCCAGCTTCCTGCATAATGTGTCTGCAAGGGTCCAAGTTTCAACACCACAGAGAAGTATGCTGAATACATAGGATCGAAGTACCGTATTTGAGTGCAAAGTCCCAGATAAGTCCCAGTTTGTCAAGACTTTCCTCATTTTCTGGACGGAATTTCTAGCTTGTTCAATTCTACAACAAATTTCACATGAAGGATCCCAGTTATCTATGACAAGGCATCCCAAGTATTTATAAGATGATGCTCTTTCAATTATATCACTGCTGATCTTGAGAAGGCTCTGTAAACCATTTTGTTTTTTTACTGATAACCATCCATTTGGTCTTCTTCATGTTAAGTCACAATCCCATGGCACTGCTTTCTGCAACGACAGACTCCAATAATCCTTGCAAATCTGCCAGACTTGTTGCAAGCAGGACAGTGTCATCGGCGTATCTTATGTTATTAACAAAAACTCCATTCACTTTCACATCTTGGTTCTTTCCTTCAAGAGTATCTGGGGAAATTATTTTTGAATAGATATTAAAAAGTAGAGGGGAGGAGAATGCAACCTTGATGAACACCTTTCGTAACGGACACCTCTTCTGATATCTGACCATCTATCCTGACACCAGCATGCTGATTCTAGTACAAACCCCATCCAATCCAATCAGCATGTTGATTCCAATACAAATTCCCAATCAATCTGATATCATGATTCTTTAGGAATATTAATAAGTTTATCATGTCTAACTGAGTCAAATGTTTTTTCATAATCAATGAAGCAAACAGAAACGTCAACATTGACATTGAGGCATCGCTGAACTAGTATCTGAAGACTAAATAATGCCTCCCAAGTTCCCAGTCCATTCCTAAGGGCGCTTTTACATGACCCCTAAGATCCGCTGGTCCCTTAAATTCGGACCAGAGATCTTAGGGGCTTGTCGCTCTTCCTGTGTTCCCACCCTGGCTGCTGGCTGTGTGAGGGGAGGGAGAAAAAAAAGGAAGAAAAGATCTTGGCTCACCTCCCGTTCTGCCTCCGCTCTTGCCGGCTCTTGCCGGCTCTTGCCGGCTCTTGCCTGGGCAACATTCCAGTAGCTCTTAATTAGCTCTTAAAGGGGCAGGAGCCAAAAAACAGCAAACAGAAGCAAGGAGAGCCCCGCACTCACTATCGTTGCACCGCATCAAAGAATTTTCACCTCCAGAGAGAAGGTACTTGAAAGGTGCGCTGGGACACGCTAAAGTGGGCGTGGTCGCACTTAATTGCCTGTAAACTCCAGAGCTGGTGGGGAAACATTTTTAAGCTCCGGAGCTTGCAGCCATTTGCGGCGGAGTTTAGGGGTCGTGTATAAACGCCCTTAGTCCAAATTGGGTACCTCCAATGCTCTCTTCACACTTCCGATATATTCTTAAATGCAGGACTTTTTAAAATAACTTCTTCAGTACATGACTCTTCAAACTGATTGTCCGGTATTCATTACAACTTTTTTCATTAGGTTTCTTTGGAAGTGGCATAAAAGTGGATTTGAGCCAGTCCTATGGGATGGTTCAGTTTCTATAGATGCTGTTGTATAAATCGACCAAAGGGGGAAAAGGAAATCTTCTTCCTTGAGCCATTTCAAAACTTCCATATATATTTCATCAGGGCCTGGGGCTTTGCCACACTTTGATAGCTTAATGGCATGTTCTACCTCTTCCTTCATGATATCTACACCATCCTCTAACATGACACCATGGTCGATACTTCTGTTATCCTTAAAGAGATGTTCTAGATCAGGGATGGCAAACCTTTTTGCCACCGAGTGCCCAAACTCGGCAGCGGCAGTGGCAGCGGTGGCGGTCAAGATCGGCAGCAGTGGGGAGGAGGGTGCGAAGGCTGCAAGGGTGACAGAGGGGGCGGGGTCAGGGTCATCGTCGTCGGTGGTGGGAGGGGCAGGGATGGCGGCGGTAATAGCAGTGGAGGTGGGGTTGGGTCGGCGGCGTCAGGGGTGGCAAGGGCGATGGCGATGGGGATGGCGGGGGTGGTGGGGGTCAGGGGTGGGGTGAGGTCGAGGGCAGCAAGGGTGACAGGGTCAGGGTTAGCGGTGGCAGCGGTGGCGGTGGGAGGGGCAGGGATGGGGTTGGTCTTGGCGACGGGGTAGGGGTGGCTGGGGGCCCACAGCAAGGGCGGCGATGGCAATGGCGATGGCAGGGCTGGCCTGGCACCCAACATGCTCCCTGGCCCCCCACTTCCCCCTCCACAAATTCCTCATGGCTGGTCCAGCGGAGGGTGAAGTGGGGGGGGGCAAGGAGCAGGTCGCATGCCAGGTGAGAGCTCTTTCCGTGCCACCTGTGGCACACGTGCCATAGGTTCGCCATCCCTCTTCTATATATTCCTTCCATTCCTGTAGTTTCTCCTCAGTGCTTGTCAAGGTATTACCGTTCTTGCCAATTAGAGATTCACTTCGTCTGTGGTTATACACACCTGCTGCTTGCCTCATTTCTTGTACAAGTTAAATGAATCATGCTTAGCATCCAATTCTTCAATTTTGCTACATTCCTTTGAAAGTTTTTCTTCCTCTGCCATTCTTATTTTCCGCCATCTTTCTTTTTGCAGTTGTGTATATATGACAGGATCTTTATTTTTCATCTCTTTTCTACGATCTATGATGTCCAGAATTTCATCTGTCACCCAAGATTTAATCTTCTTTCTCTTGATGATCTTTATTTTATCTTAGAACACCTTATTCACAGCAGCTTAAATTTGGCTCCAGGTGTATTCAACTTCATTTACATCTGCTGCCTGCTTGATGGTTTTGAATGTTGTACTTAGGACAGGAGTTAGTTCCAGTCCTGCTAAAGATTTGCTTGGGGGAGTTAGCTTAAGTGAAGTGGTTTCCCTCTTGCCTACTCCACTGCCATTACTGGCTATATGTCAGCCGCCCACTCTGGATCAGATGCTTCAGGGGTGGACACTGTTAGTTTGGTCACTCCACTGAGACCTGTCTGACTTGGGAGGTCTTTCTGGTAGCAAAGCTACCGCCAGCATAGCTTTCAGTTTCACTGAAGCACTCAAGCCCCTCATCAAGGCCTGTGTCCTAGGGCGCTTTTACACAACCTCTAAAATCGAGTGGCAACTTAAATTCGGACCAGAGATCGTGGGGGTTTGTCCCTCTTCCTGTGTTCCCACCCCTCCGCACTCCATTGTTCCTGTCTGCATGAGGGGAGGGAGGAAAAAAGGGAGAAAAAAATGCAGGCTCACCTCTGTCTGCCGGTCGAAGCAGCCCCGCAGCCCCATAGTGATTCCTGTCTCTTAAAGGGGCGTCAGGGACAAAAAACAAACAGAAGGCGGGGGAGCCTAGCATTCACAGCTTTACAATCCGCATCGGAAGATTTTTTTACCTCCTAAAGGCCAGGTACTTGAAAAGTGCGCTGGGACGCGATTAGGTAGGCGTGGTCGTACTTAGTTTTTTTTAAAGTCCGGAGCTGGTGGGAAAACATTTTTAAGCTCCGGATCTGGTAGCCCTTTGCCTCGGATTTTAGGGGTCGTGTAAAAGCGCCCCTACTGAATGGTGGTATTTTTCTTCAACGGAAAAAGGAATCTGAACATCCCATGCATAGATTCAGAGCAGTTTCTCCCATCAGATTCCTAACTCTTGAATTCCCAACTTCTCAGGTTTCTTTCTTTCATTTTGTCAGGCGAGGGGCCCTCGGAGGTGTTGCTAGAAAGAGTCGTGGGACAGGAGTGGGAGGAAGATTTGAGGAACTGGCATGAAGCCAACCAGGAGGGGAATGCCCGAGCACCGCCACTGAGGGAGAAATCTAGTCCTCGTGCAGTGAGCAAGGGCCAAACCCTGAAGCATAATGGAAAGGAAGTGAGGACATCTTCAGAAGCTAGTGAAGCTCTCAGCTCCCGTTCGGTCCTGGATGTATCTGAGGGAATCGACCAAGTTGACGAGTCTTCAATGCATAGAATTAAATTCTCTTGCAATTATTTTTATCATCAAGAAATGCCAGTCAAACCCCAGAGGAATCATGCGAAGGGGACCTCAAGTACAGCTTCCAACTGTGGGCAGAACGTGTCTGAGGAAACAAGAACGGCCAATGTGAGATTTCACCAGGAGGAGGAGAGGTATAAACACCCAGACTGCGGAAAGGCCTTCTCTGGGGAATCGGATCTTACTCAACATTGGATCACTCACACAGGGGAGAATCAGAAGCCAGGGTTAAATTGGCACCAGAAAGATCGTACGAGAGCAGAACAAGGCAAATCTCCTGACTATGACGAGAGGTTCGATCAGAGCAAACCAAGCAAATCGTGCGCGATACTTCCGTCAAGGGAGAAGCCATATCAATGCCTCCAGTGTGGGAAGGCCTTCACTTTCAAGGGTTACCTCAGGCGGCATGAGAAATCGCATAATGGTGAGAAATCGTGTCAGTGCTCAGACTGTGGGAAGAGCTTTTGTCAGAGCGAACGCCTCATTTCCCATCGGAGGGTTCACACGGGGGAGAGGCCCTATCAATGCTCCGAGTGCGAGAAAAGCTATTTCGCCAAAGAGGCCCTGAGTTGGCACCAGAGAATTCACGCCAGAAAACCGCCCTCGGGAGAGATGCTGAATGAATGTTCGACGTGTGGGAAAATATTTAGAAGCAAAAGCGACGTCGTTCGACACCAGACGGTCCACACCCACGAGAAACCATACATGTGCCCTGACTGTGGGAAACACTTCAGCCAGAGTGGGTATCTTGCCACGCATAGAAGGATCCATACCGGAGAAACACCACATCAGTGTGTGGTGTGTGGGAAGAGCTTCAGGCGACGTGACATCCTGATTTTGCACCAGAGAATTCACACGGGGGAGAAGCCCTATACGTGCTCCGAGTGCGGGAAGAGCTTCCGCCGAGCTGATGTCCTTTATTCCCACCAAAAAATCCACCAGGGGGAGAAGCCATACACATGCTTTGAATGCGGAAAGACCTTCAGTCAGGGATCCTCTCTTACCTCACACCACAACATTCACATGACGAAGAGACCATTGAAGTCCCTGGGAGGCGTCAAGATTGAGGGATTTAATTGTCATAATTCTCCTGGTTTTGCGTAGGATTTGGTATGATTGAAAGCAATTGAAAATGTAAAGAATGTACAGCAAAGTGTTTGTGTGTGTGTGTGTGTGTGTGTGTGTTTGTTAAAACAACTCATAGGAGGATTATTTTAAATGGACTCTGGCTATACCTCTCTTTTTTTTGGGGGGGGGAGCTTTCTGGAATGCATGAATGCTTGTGCAGTATTAAAGGGGGTCTGTGAGGGAGTTTGCGGTGTTGGCCAACTTTCAGGGTGCCAAATAAAATGGGTTTTGTATTGGAGGATACCCTGTTGTCTGTTTGTTTTTCCTCACTTGTGGACTGCTACATCTAGGTAAAAAGAATGAATTGCACAGATATTGGATGGGGGTTACATGGCTGGAGAATAGTACCTGTGAAAGGGATTTGGGAGTCTTGGTAGACCACAAATTGAACATGAGTCAGCAGTGTGATGTGGCGGCCAGGAAAGCCAATGCAATTCTTAGTTGCATCAATAGAAACATAGTGTCTAAATCAAGGGAAGTGATGGTACCACTCTATTCTGCTCTGGTCAGACCCCACCTGGAGTCCTGTGTCCTGTTCTGTGCGCCTCAATTTTAAAAAAAGGATGTTGGCAACCTCGAGCGGTTGCAGAGGAGGGCGACCAGGGTGGTTGAAGGTCTGGAGGAAACGTCTTATGAGGAACGGCTTAGGGAACTGGGAATGTTTAGCCTCTCTAAAAGAAGACTGAGAGGGGATATGATAGCTATGTTTAAATATTTGAAAGGCTGTCATATTGAAGAGGGGACAGGTTTGTTTCCCATGGCTTCAGAGACTAGGACTCGGGGCAATGGTTTCAAACTACAGGAAAAGAGATTCCATTTGAACGTTAGGAAGAACTTCATGACAGTTAGAGCTGTTCGGCAGTAGAATCTGCTGCCACAAAGGAGAATGGTGGAGTCTCCTTTTTTCGAGGTTTTTGAGCAGAGGCTGGATGGCCCATCTGTCGGAAATATTGTGATGGGGTTCCTGCATGGCAGGGGGTTGGACTAGATGGTCCTTGAGGTCTCTTCCAACTCTATGATCTATGATTTTATGATTCTGAAAGTGACAACCAATTGTATTCTGTCATTTGGCCTTTTGGATCTGTCTTGTAGCAGGCCTGCCCAGGAGGTAGACTGCGGGCTACTGGTAGCCCATAAAGGATTCAAAAGTAGCCCGCCGGCCACCAATAAAAAAGTGAGGGGAAAAATTCTCCACCCCTCCCTCCCCCACCCCAAGGACCACCATTGCCCCAGCAAAGTTCTGGGTCTGCCCGCCCACTGTCTCAGCCGAGTGGGGCAGTTCAAGGGCCATGGCGTGGTCCCTGCTCCCCACCCCTACTGGCCAGATGATCGAGCGGGTGCAAGGGAAGCTTGTGCATGGTCAGCCTTCCCATAGGAATGCGTTGAAAATCAATTAACCCTTCCCAGAGGGAACGGATTTCAATGCATTCCATTGGGAAACCGATGTTCTACTTAACAATTTTTTTTTAACTTATGAGCATCTGCTTGGAATGGATACAATTTGTAAGTAGAGGTACTAGTGTAGTAGCCTCACAGTTGGACAGCCCTGGTCTAGACGATGGCAGAAATTAAATCACAGTCATAGAAGAGTGGAGTTGGAAGGGTCCTGCAAGGCCATCCAGTCCAACCCCCTACTCCATGAAGAAAAACAAATCAAAGGATTCCTGCCAGGTGGTGGTCCAGATTTCTCTTCAAGGCTTCCAGGGTTAGAGCCCTCACCACCTCTGGAAGCCATGGGTTCCGTTGTTGTACTGATCTAACAGTTACATATTTTTTCCCTGAAATTCAGCAGAGTGCTGGGTTCTCATAACTTTTTTTTAAAAAAAATTAATTTTATTTCTTATCTTTATTTTACAAGACAAGTTAAGATAACAGTACAATAGCGTCTCATTATTTATACATTCCATAGGACCAATATCCTTTTCAAAATCCACCCACTAATTCATCTTGCAACACAGTTAATTGTGACACACACACAAATAAATTAATTCTTTTGAAATTTTACATTCCAGCAGTCAAAATTATTCCCCGTAACACATTCCTCATTGTTTGTGTTAATTCCATACGTTAATAAGGGCTTCCAGGTTTTCATAAATGTATCATGTTTTATTTCCCCTCTATATATTTTAATTTGATAGGTCAACTTTTCCATAAGAGCCATTTGCCAGATTCTGTTCAGAAATTTTTGTAGTGAGAGATCTTGAGCATTTCTCCAGTTTTTTTTTGCAATTTCAGCTCTTGCTGCACCAATCAGATTTGCTATTAAGTCTTTATATGATAATTTTTCATTTCCATCCTTAAATATTGAACATAATAGTAAAGCTTCGTTTATAATTATTCTTTGTTTTAACAGGGTTTCTATCCATTTAATTATTTCCTGCCAATATGCTCCTACTTGGGTTCTCATAACTTGAGCCTGTTGCTCTGCGTCCTCCACCCTGGGAGAATTGAGCTCCTTCCCCCGCCTCTGTAGGACAGCCCTTCAAACAAAGGATGGCAAAAATTAAGAATAACCTTTCTCCACACATCGCAGGCTCTCTATAGTAAACCAGAAGAAGACTTAGGGTAATCCTGTGTCGAGCAAAAAAACAGGAAACCTGTCTGAATTGCTGAAGAGTGTGTCCCGTTGGGACAAGACTCTTGCTGGAAGTCACTTTGATCGGCCTCATGAGCCTTTTTACACGACCCCTAACCTCCGCCGCAAATGGCTCCCAGCTCCGGAGCTTACAGATAATTAAGTGCGACCACGCCCACCTAAGCGCATCCCAGCGCACTTTTCATGTACCTGCTCTCCAAGGGTGAAAAATATTGATGCGGATGTGCCGGGCTCTCCTCGTTTCTTTTTGTTGTCGTTTTTTGCCTCCCGCCCCTTTAAGAGAAGGAATCACGACAGGGCGGTGTCCACACAGGAGGTAAGCCTGCATTCTTTTGTCCCTTTTTTTCTCCCTCCCCTCACCAGACAGGAGCAAGGAAGTGTGGAGGGGTGGGGACGCAGGAAGAGCGACAAACCCCTAAGATCTCTGGTCTGAATTTAAGTGACCAGCGGATGTTAGGGGTCGTGTAAAAGCGCCCATAGTCTTGAATTGAAACGGAACAAGAAAGAAAAAGAGAATCCAGTAAAAGGGGGGCTACTTAGATCCAGGGCACCTTTCTGAGATGGTGAAGCTTGCTGAAAGTCACCGGGGCTGGCTCTTCTGCAGGAGACCCAAAGGGGATTCAACCTCCTAAACTCTTTCTCGCTGCAGCCAAATCCCTTTTTAACCCATGGAGAAACTTGGAGCATCCTTTCAAAGCTACAGCTGCTGAAATGATCTAAAGAAGCATTAAAGGTGCAGGAACCCTACACTCTTTTTTCTCTGGTCCGGCTAAGAATATATATAATAGATATACTCTATACTGTATATATATACCGTGTTTCCCCGAAAATAAGACACTGTCTTATATTCATTTTTTCTCAAGAAGACACACTAGGGCTTATTTTCAGGGGATGTCTTACTTTTATTAAGTATAATATGCTTGAATGTCAGCCCTGAACACAACCATAGCCACGCCCATCACTAGGTCTTATTATCAGGGTAGGGCTTATATTTAACAAATGCATAGAAATCCTGCTAAGGCTTATTTTTTGGGGGAGGTCTTATTTTCAGGGAAACGGGGTATTTCTCCCAGCAGGGATGTGTGTGCATGTGTGTGTGTGTTGTGCCGTTACAATCATGACTGACTCTTCATGACCCCATGTCCATGGAGTTTTCTTGGCAAGACTACTGGAGTGGCTTGCTAAGAATATATATAATGGATATACAGATGGACCCCCTTATCCACTGATTCATTATCCACTGATCCAGAGGAAAAAAAATAAATAACTCAGTAGCCACAAAGCAAGCTATTGTCAGAAACAGAGGCCATAAAACAATCTCTCTCTCTCTCTCTCTCTCTCTCTCTCTCTCTCTCTCTCTCTCTGTGTGTGTGTGTGTGTGTGTGTGTGTGTGTGTGTGTGTGTGTGTGTGTGTGGTTCCACTCCAGTCGTGACTGACACTTCATGACCCCATGTCCATGGAGTTTTCTTGGCAAGAATACTGGAGTGCCTTGCCAGTTCCTACTCCAGGCTCCTAGAGCACCAGGTACAAATTACAATATAAAAAATAAACCTGTTTTTGATCCATCAAAGGGAGGGAAGGAAAAGTTCCTGCAGTTTGGCCATTTACGGGTTAAAACCACAGAAGGGGCACCAGGCTTCCTAGAAGAGGAAGGGAAAAAATGAACCTCCAGGAGGAGGAGGCTTGGCTTTCTGGTGGAGAAAATGGCCCCGTCCAGGGCTTGCAAGGCGGAGGTAGATCATATATACAGGATATGCATCTATTCAGTAAAAAATATATTCTGCAAGCTTTCTAGACTTCCCCTTTCTTCCAATTTATTGCACTCCCCGCGAAATAAAACAAATATGCGTTGATTTCTTCTGCGTAGGGGAAGATTTAGAATTGCACTAAAATGGAAGAAATGGGACCTCTGGGAAAGCCTGCAGGGTTATTTTGGGTGGGTGGGTGGGTGGAGGTCCGGGAAGGTGCTGCCTAGTTCAATTACAGTACATCTTGTGGACTGCAACATCCAGCATCCCAGGATTGCTGGGGGATTCTGGGAGATGTAGTCCCCAGGCCCTGTTATTATCCCAGTTTAAATCCTAGTCTCCAAAAGCTGTGAAGTTCCTCTCTAGATGGCCTTGGCAGGGCGGCTTTTTCTCACAGGATGGTGAACCTTCGGCCCTCCAGCTGTTTTGGACCACAACTCCCAGCATTCCAAGCCTGTATTGCCAATGACAAAGGACTGTGGGAGGTGTGGTCCAAAACATCTGGAGGGCCAACGGTTTGCCAACACTGCGAGGATAGGATGAAAATCCAAAAGGACCTTGACACACTAGAGTGCTGGGCCAAAGCTAACGGAATGGGTTTGAACAGAGGGAAATGAAGGATGGTACATCTCTAGGTAAAAATAATGAATTGCACAGATAATAGAGAATAATTGTACATGTGAAAGGGATCTGGGAGTCTTGGTGGACCACAAATTGAACATGAGTCAGCAGTGTGACGTAGCAGCCAAGAAAGTCAAAGCAATTCATGGTTGTATCAACAGAAGCCTAGTGTCTAGATCAGTGATGGCGTACCGTTTAGAGACCGAGTCCCAAACTGCAATTCAAAACCCACTAATTTTTTTGCAAAGTGCCAATACAGTAATTTAACCTGTATACAGGTGGCTATGAAGTGCCAATGTCAGGTGCCCACAGAAAGGGCTCTGAGTGCCACTTTTGGCACCCATGCCATAGGTTCGCCATCACTGGTCTAGATCAAGGGAAGTGATAGTACCACTCTATTCTGCTCTCGTCAGACCCCACGTGGATTCCTGTGTCCAGTTCTGTGCACCTCAGTTTAAAAAGGATGTTGACAATCTTGAACAGGTCCAGAGGAGGGTGACTGGGATGATTGAGGGTCTGGAGGAAATGTCTTATGAGGAACGACTGAGGGAACTGGGAATGTTTAGCCTTTCAAAAAGAAGGCTGAGAGGGGAGTATGATAGCTATGTTTAAATATTTGAAAGAATGCCATATTGAAGAGGGGACTGGTTTGTTTTTCATGTCTTCAGAGACTAGGACTTGGGGCAGTGGTTTCAAACTACAGGAAAAGAGATTCAATTTAAACATTAGGAAGGACTTCATGACGGTGAGAGCTGTTCGGCAGTGGAATATGCTGCCACTTAGGAGGGTGGTGGAGTCTCCTTCCTTGGAGGTTTTTAAGCAGAGGCTGGATGGCCCATCTGTCTGGAGTCCTGTAATGGGGGTTCCTGCATGGCAGGGGGTTGGACTAGATGGCCCTTGAGGTCTCTTCCAACTCTATGATTCTATGATACCCCTGCGGCAGCCCCTATGGTAGTGTAAGCCCAGAACACATGTAGGGCTCTCTCTTGTGGAGGGTGCCAGAAGTCCTGCAGAGGGAAAGCAGAATAGACAGTAAATTCAACAATGAACCAACCAACCAGATTCGGGTCTAGCTCCCTGCATAAACCTAAAGGTGTATCAAAGAGGGAGCTTGCTTTGAACTGACTTGGCCCCTCCTTGCAAGGCAGTGCAACCACAGCAGGGAGGTGTGGGGGGTTGGTAGATGTCCTTGGATACACTTCAGGGCATCTGTGAAATGGGCACAAATTTTTATTTATTTAATTAATTTATATACCACTCCCATTCCTGCTGAGGAGCAAACATCGTGTGGTTTACAAGAGATACAACACTGGGCAGAAATCAAAATAACACCAGAAACACAGTTTAATAAATTGCTACAAAAATGGAGGGCACAGACCAATAATGCAAGAGACAAGAGTGGAGGGGACAATGGGCGATCAGCAAGTGTTGGGGTGGAAAACCTCTCTGTAGAGTGACATCTTCAGTTGACTCTTGAATATCCACGGAGGGTGGGGGTGGCAGATGAAGCTCCCCCAGAAGCTGGTTCCACATAGTTGGAGCCACTACAGAGAAGGTCTTGGATTTGGGGGAGGGGCACTCAGAGCAGCCATGATGATGGGTCATCTAGTGAGTCGGGCAGATGGCATTAAGGAAAGATTCTCCGACCTGAGCCCAAACTTTGAAAGGCTTTATATGTCAGCATCAAAACCTTATACCTGATCCGGGATGCAATGGGCAACCAGCAAAGGCAAGCCAGAATTGTTCTGATATGCTCAAATTTGCTGGCACCAACCACCAGTCTGGCTGCCACATTCTGAATTACCCTGGTCAACTTCAAGGGAAGCACCAGGTCGAGACCACTGAAGTAGTCAATCCGGAAGACGACCAAGGCCTGCACCAAAGTCCTGTGGGAGCCCTTATCTTGTTAGAGGCTGAGTTGGGTGATTTGGACACAGATGCAATCGGACGCTCCTAAGAAACAGCCATGTCCAGAAGAATACCCAGATTATGAACTTGGTCCCTAAACGTTAGGGCAGTAGATGATTCTCAGAGATTGATTGTGTGGGTAGGTAGAATATCTTCTAGGCAAACACAGTGCTAGGTTGTAGGCTGGCAGAGCAATAGTCTTAACTGAGAAATAATACACGGACCCAGAGTTGTTAGAATCTAACTCTGAATCTATTTACATATAGTTACAGCAGTCTTTCAGACAAAATGTATCAGCGGTAATTTCATGTGCATTTTTTTTTCATGTTGATTACATCAACCCATGACTCTTTCTCTGTCATTTTGTGGATTCGGAAACCGTATCTGATCATTTCTGACACCTGTGTGGAGATCAACCCATCTAGGCTGTAATTTTTTACTGGTTTACTCTATCAATATCTTACCTCTTTCATCTTACTTAAAATCAAGTGTAGCTAAAATATTGGTTGTGATCATGTGTTTTCTCCAGAGGGCGGAATGTCCAGAGCTTTCATTAGATTCTCCAAGGAATCTCTGATGGGAAAGAAAGTAGCAACAAACCCTCTTTTAGCAACTCTCTGTTCTAATTTGGAGTGGCACCAGATGCCGTTCATGCAACCCAACTAGAAAAGAGGTGGTTTTGGAGTGATGTTCTAGAGTGCAGCTGAGCCCCCCTCTTCCTTTCGGGATTCTTTCTTTCTTTCCTTGTTGTCTACCCATGAACAAAGATCATCTTTCAGCCGATGTTGAACTTTACAGAGGGGAGGGAGCATCCACACTTTTGCCCCCCATTCTCCTCAGATGGAGGGTGAAAAGTTGATTTTTGCCCCGTTGCCCAGAAGGGTTTACATAGAGTCATAGAATCATAGAATCATAGAGCTGGAAGAGACCTCAAGGGCCATCTAGTCCAACCCCCTGCCATGCAGGAACCCCCATCACAATATTTTCAACAGATGGCCATCCAGCCTCTGTTTAAAAACCTCCAAAGAAGGAGACTCAACCACCCTCCGCGGCAGCATATTCCACTGCCAAATAGCTCTAACTGTCATGAAGTTCTTCCTAATGTTCAAATGGAATCTCTTTGTGACACCTTCGATGCGTTTACCACATGCCATCTTTGCACTGCCACCAAAAATATAATAATTTGGGGAACTTAACACGCCCCAGGATTATTCAAGAAGGTTCCTCAATTTAAACTAGAGACGCAGCTGATACCGGGAAGGGTGAGCAGCCGTCTCTGCTTTGCCCCAGTTAAAAGGGATTTGTCTCCTCTGAACAACCTTCAGCCCGGGAGCCTCAGAACATCTACTCTGCTCCAGGTCCCATAGAGTTCAATCAAGAGAAACTTTCTTGCTCACGGAAAAGTCAGTAGCGTGTAGCCTTGGCTAAGGCTCTGGATACTTAGCAATGACTTCCCTCTCAGGCACACACAGATTCCAGTTAAAAAGATAAAGAAAAGAACTTTATTTAAAACAAAAATCAAAACAGGAATCTCGCTTTGTCAGCATCATTCTGGCAAGCGTTACAGATTCTTGGAGCATTAACAAAACAAAGGCAAAGTTTCTAAGACAACTTGCAAAGTAGCTTTAAAAAAACCAATTTCAGGAAGATAGGATGAATATATGGCAACCCAAACGGAAAACAATAAATCTAGCTGATCTATCTCATACTCACATTATGAAAAGAAAAGGATTCTGCTGTCGTCTCTGGCGTTCAGCCAGCATCAATACGGAGATCATATGGCTGCGTAGTTCTGTGGAGAAGCTCTCTCTCTCTTGTTAATGCAGACCATTCTTATAGACCTAAAATCTTTAGGATCTGTCTTTGTTCTTCAGAAATGTAAATTAAGCTCAGGGCAGTGTATCAATTAGCATACTTACGAGTAAAGACTTTCTCCTTTGATAGTGAACAAAAGGCTACACATTCCTATTGATCTCAAGTGTTCAATCACCTGGATAGGATGTGTATTTGACAGGGAGGTTCCTTAGTTGACAGTAGCAACCTGTTGCCATCTGATGTAGCCCGGGGAGCATTTGCTATACAGGGAAATACATTGTAAAAACCATTTTTAATCCGTTTGCTATCCCCTCATAAGCATCTTTGGTGAAGATAGGCTTTGATATTCAGGAGAGGCAATGTAAGGTCTCTTCCATTTGCTCTTTACAACCACAACAAACATTTTGATGATGAGGAAAACATAACATTTGCTACTTGGCATCCACCTGTGAATTACAAAGGAAGTCAGTGTCTTCCTTTCCCAGGACATGACATAGCCAGGGATCAACAGATTATACAGATGATAGAACATATCAAAACATGAATTTTCTAGAATTCATCACACTCTTTTCCTGTAGTTTGAAACCATTGCCCCGAGTCCTAGTCTCTGAAGCCATGGAAAACAAACCTGTTCCCTCTTCAATATGACATCCTTTCAAATATTTAAACATAGTTATCATATCCCCTCTCAGCCTTCTTTTTGAAAGGCTAAACATTCCCAGTTCCCTAAGCTGTTCCTCATAAGACGTTCCTAGTAGCCCTCCTCTGCACCTGCTCGAGGTTGTCAACATCCTTTTTAAATTGAGATGCACAGAACTGGACACAGTACTCCAGGTGGGGTCTGACCAGAGCAGAATAGAGTGGTACTATCACTTCCCTTGATCTAGACACTATGTTTCTGTGGATACAACCAAGAATCGCATTGGCTTTCCTGGCTGCCACATCACACTGCTGACTCATGTTCAATTTGTGGTCCACCAAGACTCCCAGATCCCTTTCACAGGTACTATCCTCCAGCCAAGTATCCCCCATCTTATATTTGTACAATTCATTATTATTTTTTACCTAAATGTAGTACCCTACATTTCCCTCTGTTGAAATCCATTCCGTCAGCTTTGGCCCAGCACTCTAGTCTGTCAAGGTCTTTTTGGATTTTCATCCTATCCTCTAGGGAATTAGCAGCCCCTCCCAATTTGGTATCATCTTTAAATTTAATTAGCATACTCTCTATTCCTTCCTCCAAGTCATTAATAAAGATATTGAACAGCATTGGACCCAGAACAGAACCCTGGGACACCTCACTGGTCAGGTCTCTACAAGCTGAAGAGAGGCCATTTATGATCACTCTTTGGGTGCGATCAGTGAACCAATAAAAATCCACCTAACAGCAGCACTATCTATCCCACTTTCTACTAACTTCTTAGCAAGAATACCATGGGGAACGTTATCAAAGGCCTTACTAAAGTCCAGATAAGCAATATCCACAGCATTCCCTTCATCCACCAGGCCTGTAATTCTATCAAAGAAAGAGATCAAATTAGTCTGGCATGACTTGTTTTTAAGAAACCCGTCTTGACTTCTTGTAATGACAGCATTGTTTGTTAAATATTTGCAGACTGCCTGTTTAATAATCTGGTCTAGGATCTTTCCAGGAATTGAAGTCAAGCTGACTGGGCAGTAATTATTTGGGTCCTTTCCCCCCCTTTTTGAAGATGGGGACAACATTAGCCCTCCTCCAGTCGATGGGGACTTCCCCTGTTCTCCAGGACTTCTCAAATATCATTGCCAATGGTTCTGAAATTACTTTCAGGATCTGGTGACCTTCGAGGAGGTGGCAATCTATTTCACCAAAGCGGAATGGGACCAGCTGCGTCTTACTCAGAAGGGCCTTTACAGAGAGGTCATGCTGGAGAATTATGGGATGGTGATATCTCTAGGTAAGGCTTCCTTGGCTGCTAATTAAGAGATAAAGGTGGTACAGTGGTACCTTGTATAAAGGAATTAATTCGTTCCAAATGAAATTATGTTAAGCAAATTTTCCTTTATACAAATTCCCATAGGAATGCATTGAAAGCAGAGTAATCCCATTTTTATGTTGTACGGATTTTCCCCATAGGCAATTATGTTAAGCAAATTTCCCCTATCTCCGGAATTTTTTATGTTGTACAAATTTTCTGTTATACAAGCTGTCTGTTATACAAGGTACCACTGTACTTGTGTGTGCGCTCATAATTTGGAAATACGGAATCTCCATCCTCTCTGACATCCATTTTGGACCTCTGTGGTTGCCCAGATACCAACACTTTGCCCTATGGTAAACACTTAAATGTTGATGAAATTCATTTCTTCTTCTTCTTCTTCTTCTTCTTCTTCTTCTTCTTCTTCTTCTT
>JAHTLZ010000058.1:245786-263286 GCA_023846285.1 Phrynocephalus versicolor
TTATTATTATTATTATTATTATTATTATTATTATTATTATTATTATTGGGGGGGCGGAAAGTGTTGCCTAGTTCATGTTTTGGACTACAACATCCGGCATCCCAGGATTGCTGGGGGATTTGGGGAGGAGTAGTGCGAAAAGAACTCGTACCCACCCCCCAGCTCCTGCTATCCCAGTTTATTTCTACCAATAAACTTCTACCAATAAACTTCTGCGCCATAAGTGAAGGGCCCTTCTGGTAACGAAGAGTTTTTAGGACAGAAATGGGAGCTCCCACGCCCATCTTGGGCTCTTGCAGGCTCCAAAATGCCAAGAGTCCTTGGGTCCCTTCGGGGAGAAAGGCGGGATCGGAATATTTTAAATGAATGAATGTGTTAATTAATTAATTAATAATTTTGCTGCGAGGCACGATGCAAAACACGTGTAGGGCTGTGTCTTGTGGAGGGCGCCAGGAGGGAAAAAAGCAAACCAACCGGATTGGGGTCTAGCTGCTTTCATAAACGTAAAGGTGTATCAAAGAGGGAGATTGCTTTGAACTCCTTGCAAGGCGGTGCAACAACAGGAGGGAGGTGTTCTGGACTGGGGGGTTGGTAGATGACCTTGGATACACTTCAGGGCATCTGTGAAAAGGGCACAAACATTCATTCATTCATTCATTCATTCACTTTATATACGACTCCCTGCCAAGGTGTAAGGCAGAAATCAAAATACAGTGGTACCCTGTATAAAGGAATTAATTTCCCCTATCTCCGGAATTGTTTATGTTGTACAGATTTTATGTTATACAAACTTTGTTATACAAGGGGCCACTGTAACAACAATCAGTTTAACAAATTGCTATCCAAATGGAAGGCACAAACCAATAATGCAAGCAACAACAGTGCAGGGGGAAATGTGCCATCAATAAGGGTTGAGGTGGAGACATATTCGGTTGCCTCCTGAATATCCACCTCTGTGTGTGTGTGTGTGTGTGTGTGTGTGTGTGTGTGTGTGTGTGTGTGTTGAACCTCCCCCAGAAGGGAGCCCTCATCTTGGTAGAGCCAGAGTTGGGTGATCTGGACGCAAATGCAATTAGAGGCTCCTAAGAAACAACTGTGTCCAGAAGGACACCCAGATTATGAACTTGGTTCCTAAATAGGAGGGCAGTAAATGATTGTTGGGGATTTGGCGTGTGCACAGGTTGAAAATCTTGGAAAATACAGCGTTAGGATGCAGGCTGTCAGAGAATTAGCTTTAACTGAGGAATAATACACAGTCCCAGACTTGTTAGACAGCAAAATGAATACCTCTTTCTCTGTCTACGCCCAACATCTCAAACACAGGTGAAAAAGTCCTTGTCTAGATACATTTCTTCATGTCCATTGCATCATGGAAGAAGGCCCCGGTGGGTGTCTTTCAGACGGAGGGTGAAAGTTTACTCTTGCCCCATTTCAAGGAAAATGAAAGGAACTGGTTTTCTTTCAGGATCCGGTGACCTTCGAGGAGGTGGCTATCTATTTCACCAAAGCAGAATGGGACCAGCTGTGTCTTGGTCAGAAGGCCCTTTACAGAGAGGTCATGCTGGAGAATTATGGGATGGTGATATCTCTAGGTAAGGCTCCCTTGGCTGCCAATTAAGAAATAAATGTGGTATTTATGTGTGCGCTCATAATTTGGAAGCCTGGAGTCTCCAGCCTGACCCTGAATCCTTACTTTCTCTGATATCCATTTCTGGACCTCTGGGGTTGCCTAGATACCAACACTGTCTTTGCCCTTGACATTTATTCATAGATACTTAAATGTTTAAGAAATTTGTTTCTTCTCCTCCTCCTCCTCCTCCTCCTCCTCCTCTTCTTCTTCTTCTTCTTCTTCTTCTTCTTCTTCTTTCCCCCTCACAGGGAGTAGAAGGGCCCTGGAGGGAGATTCTCGATCATCTTCCTTTCACCCAGGAGTGGAGACGGTCATTAAGGAATCAGCTGAGGTATGAAATGCTATCTACAAAAGACACGTTTTCTTCTCCTTTTTAGTGTATTTCTGAACGTTAGCATTCAATGCTATCTGCCAGAGTCTTATTATAGCAGACTCAGAGAGAGTGTGGAAGTCATGAGTAACCATGAGATAGAACAAGGGTGTAGCCAAGTTGCATTTCTAAAATGACTTAGTGGGTGGAAAGGATGGGACCGTCCTGGCCCAATAAAGAGCGTAAAATTCATGACTAAGATAGCAGGTTGCCATTTAAACACAGGTGCATCTAAATGGGAATGAATGGTCTTCTCAACACTATAGCAGTCCTGTCCCGGCCTTGTTTACTAAGGGGGAGGGGAAATCATTTTTTTCCCTTTCAGGGACTGGAGGAGGTGGCTGTCCATTTTACGGCTGGAGAATGGGCCCTGATGGATCCAGGCCAGAAGTCTCTGTACGAGGAGGTCACCCTTGAGATCAATGCCATGGTGGCTTTTCTAGGTAAGCCCCCTGCCCCGTGGCCTCCATTCCATGTAACCTCTTGGCGTTTCTGCCAGCATAGACATTCAGTCAGATTTTTGTCTTTGAGTAACACAAGTACTACTCGTTTTACTGGCCATTTCTTGTCCATGGTGAGGAATGGAAAGCCTTTTAAAACCCATTCCACAGCAAATTCTGTTGCAAAAAATAACAGGGTTAGGTGGTGGACGAATAATCACAGGTCCTATAAAGGGGTTTCCTGGCCTTCACGTTTTTGTTTTCTTTTGAAAAGGATACCTGCGATCCAGACCAGACCTCATCGCTTTCCTGGAAGAAAATGGAGAAGACCTCTTTCTTGAAGGCCCTGTGGTGGAGGAAGGAACTGCAGGTAGGGAGGCTTCTCTGTGTGACAGGAAACCTCTCCTTATTTATTTATTTATTTATTTATTGGGGGTAGAGGCAGAGGACCCCTGGATGACTTTCCGTAAAAGCTGCATCTTACAGAGGTATCCAGGTCGCATTTGGGCACCTCATAGGAGCCTGCCGGGGTTTCTAAATGTTCAGGGGATGCACGTCTTTCAGTCCTGCTGTCCTTGTGTGTTTTGGGTAGATGTAGAACAGGGCCTTTTTGGTGGCTGCTCCCAGATTTGTGAAATGCTTTTCCAGAGGAGGCCAGCCTGGGGGTTTTCCTTCTGCTCTTCTGGCAACCAAGACCGAGACCTCTGTTTTCGTGATGGAATTCCTCCTCCTGAATTCCTTGGCAACAGCTGTCTTAGTGCTGGCTTGGTAGCGGGGGGATCCAGGTGAATGGTGGTATTTTTCTTAAGTGGAAAAATACCAAGCAATAAATAAGGGATTATGAAAATAAAATACACACATGGGTATAGCAGAGGAAAATATGAGCTTAGCAGCAGTAGCATGTAGACAAAGTGTAGATAATTGCAATACGTATTATTAGAACTTAGAAACGGAGAGACAAAGAAGCATGACTTAGAATAAAACTCTTATATTGGATATATACAGCAAATATACAGCAAATAACAACAGCGTAACACCAAGCAATAACATGTATACAAATCAACAGAGTGTGGGGTAGTGTTTTCTCACCATGAACAGTCCCAATTTAACATTACAGCAGCCAGTTCCTTTATACACATTTAGACCTCATCAGACATGATTTTAACCAATCACATTCTGACACACCATGATGTCATTAAACTATTCCACCTGTACTAAATCACTTAACCTGCTAGTGATTTCTAATTCCTTGCACTGGTGGCTAGCATCATGACAATGCATTTTTGACTGACTCTGTTTTACAAATTCTCTGTTCACTCTGTTAAATATACATTACATATATTTTGTCAATTCTACATATTATGACAAAAAAGGAATAAAAAAAAATCCATGCATAGTAGCAGAGCAGTAGCTGTGGCTTAAACCTCGGGCATCCCCTTAACACCACAATCAGCTTCTCCAGTCGCTTTACTAACTCTTGAGTTACCAACTTCTCAGGTCTCTTTCTTTCATTTTGTCAGGCGAGGAGCCCTTGGAGGTGTTGCTAGAAAAACTCATGAGACGGGAGTGGGAGGAAGATTTGAGGAACTGGCATGAAGCCAACCAGGAGGGGAAGACCCGAGCACCGCCGCTGAGGGAGATATCTAGTCCTTGTGAAGTGAGCAAGCGCCAAATCCTGAAGCATAATGGAAAGGAGGGGAGGGTGTCTTCAGAAGCTGGTGAAGGCCTCAGCTCCTGTTCGGTCCTCGATGTATCTGAGGGAATCGATCGAGAAGAAGAGGCTGCAGTGCATAGAATTAACCTCTGTTGCGATAATTTTTCTCCTCAAGAAATGCCAGTCAGACACTGGAGAAACCATGCCAGGGGGACCTCAAGAACCGCTTCCAACTCTGGGCAGAAAGTGTCAGAGGAAACAAGAACGACCCACATGAAATTTCACCAGGAAGAGCAAGTGTGTAAGCGTTCAAGCTGTGGAAAAACGTCCTCTGGGGAATCAGATCTTAGTCAACATCGGCTCACTGACATTAGGGAGAATCAGAAGACAGAGACAAATTGGCGCCAGAAAGATCGTACGAAAGCAGAACAATGCAAATCTCCTGACTATGAGAAGAAGTTTGATCAGAGTGGACCATATGTTTCGCGTGAGACAGTTCCGTCAGGGCAGAAGCCATATCAGTGCCTTGAGTGTGGGGTGACCTTCACCCTGAAGGGTAACCTCAGGCGGCATGAGAGATATCACACTGGCGGGAAATCGTATCAATGCCCAGAGTGTGGGAAGAGCTTCAATCGGAGTGAACGCCTTATTTCCCATCGGAGGGTTCACACGGGGGAGAGACCCTATCAATGCTCCGAGTGTGAGAAAAGCTATTACGCCAAACAGACCCTGACTCGGCACCAGAGAATCCATGCCAGAAAAACGCCCTCAGGAGAGGCACCGAATGTGTGTTTGACGTGTGGGAAAATCTTTAGCGACAAAAGGGACGTCGTTCGGCATCAGATAGTGCACACCCGGGAGAAATCCTACATGCGCCCCGACTGTGGGAAACGCTTCAGCCAGAGTAGAAATCTTGCCACTCATAGAAGGATCCATACTGGAGAAACCCCATATCAGTGCGTAGATTGCGGAAAGAGCTTCAGGCAAAGTTACATCCTTACTGTGCACCAGAGAGTTCACACGGGGGAGAAGCCCTATAAATGTTCCGAGTGCGGGAAGAGCTTCAGTCGAGCGGATGTACTTTTTTCCCACCAAAAAATGCACAGGGGGGAGAAGTCGTTCATGTGCTCTGAATGTGGGAAAACCTTCAGCCACGCCGGCAATCTTCGCAGACATCAGATCGTGCACACGGGAGAGAAGCCATACAAGTGCCTTGAATGCGGAAAGACCTTCGGTCACGGATCCTCTCTTACTTCACACCACAAAATTCACACAAGAAAGAGACCGTTGAAGTCCCTGGAAGGGGTCAAGATTGAAGGAATGAATACTTAAGGCTCACCCACATGTCATAATTCTCCTGGATTTTGGTACAGTAACCCCCCCTCCTATTGCGGGGGTTAGGGACCCACCTGACCTGCGATCATTGAAAATCTGTGATATGCAGGTCAGGTGGGGGACAGAATCAGCCAGGAGGAGGGGTGTGGATGTTTAGAAAGGGCTCCTGGCCATGGAGCCAACCGCTTGGCTCCACGGCCGAGAGCCCTTTAAAGATTGTGCGTCACTTGCCTGCACCTCCGAGTGGGATTCAAATCAGCGGTGCGCAGTCTTTAAAAATGGCTCTGGGCCATGCAGCTAAAACCTTCCCCCCCTTTCCCTCAAGCCCTTTCAGGGTACTGCGGTCCCGCAATATAGCAGGACTGCAGTACATGAACTGCTTGAAATAAATTTAAGCTAAGTCTCCATTTTTGTTCAGCTAGGAAGTCTTTTTTTAAAAAAATTAATCACATTGGGGATGTGGCAGCAGTTAAGACATCTGATTCCCTGCTATGGATTATCAAAAAGGGGATTGAAAATAAAACAGCTAACATTATGCCATTATACAAAACAATAGTAAGGCCGCACCTGGAGTATTGTGTACAATTCTGGTCACCACATCTCAAAAAAGACATAGTGGAACTGGAAAAGGTGGAGAAGAGAGCGACTAAAATGATTACTAGGCTGGGGCAACCTCCCTTATGAGGAAAGATCAAGGGAAGGGATAATACCACTCTATTCTGCTCTGGTCAGACCCCACCTGGAGTACTGTGTCCAGTTCTGTGCACCTCAGTTTAAAAAGGATGTTGACAACCTTGAGCAGGTCCAGAAGAGGGTGACCAGCATGGTTGATGGTCTTGAAGAAATGTCCTTTGAGGAACGGCTTAAGGGAACTGGGAATGTTTAGCGTTAAAAAAAAAAGAAAGAAAGGCTGAGAGAGGCTGTGAAAGCTATGCTTCAATATTTGAAAGGATGTCTGTGAGGGACTGTCCTTCCAAAGAAGAACTGATTTTTTGCCCCAATATGCATTACTGTACATTTTCCTATATTGAAACGCATTTGCCATTTCGCAGCCCATTCCCCCAGTTTGGAGAGATCCTTCTGGAGCTCTTCACAATCTTCTCTGCTTTTTACCACACAGAAAAGTTTTGTGTTATCTGCAAACTTGGCCACCTCACTGCCTATCCCTATCTCCAGGTCATTTATGAACAGATTGAAAAGCACCGGGCCCAGGACAGATCCCCCCGGGCCGCGGACCAGTGCCGGTCCGTGGACTGGTCGGCACCGGGCCGCCTGGGGAGGCCGGGGAGGCTCCTCCCCTTTTCCTCCGCCGCCCTCCTCCTCCTCCTCCTCTTCTCTCCCGCGGGCGGCCGGTGGAGGAGGAAGGCTGGAGGAGCGCAGGAGGAGCCGCCGCCTTTGCCTTTGCCTTTGCCTCCCTCCTCCGCCCGCAGCCGGCGGCGGCGCATCCTCCTCCTCCTCCGCCCTTCTCCTCCTCGCCCTCCACCACCACCACCAGCAGCAGCCACGGCGGCGGCGGCGCGTCCTCCTCCTCTTCCTCCTCCTCCTCTTCTCTCCCACGGGCAGCCAATGGGAGAAGGCTGGAGGAGCGCAGGATGAGCCGCCGCCGCCTTTGCCTCCCTCCTCTCCTCCCCTCCCCTCCTGGCCCCGGCGCCCCGCCCGCGGCACCCGCCAGGAAGCGCCCTCGCGGCACCGACGAGCCTCCTCCTCCTCCCGCTGCCGCCGCCGAAGGAGCAGCAACAGCGGCAGCGAGGGCAATTGCGGAGGGGTGGCGGGGGCGGGGGCGGGACGGGGGCGATTGCGGCGGCGGCGGCGGCGGCGGGAGGAGGAGGAGGAGGAACCGGAGCAGGAGGAGGAGGCAGCGGCTCGTCGGTGCCGCGAGGGCACTTCCCGGCGCGGCCGGGTGGGTGCTGCGCGCGGGTCTCGCTGCTGGCGCCCCGCTCACTTTCCCCGGCGGAGGAGGGCCACGGCGGCGGCGGCAGCAGGAGCAAGCAGGGCGCCAGCAGCGAGACCCGCACGCGGCTCCCGGCGCCGGAGGAGGAGGCGGGGGCCTGCCTGCCCAGGAGCCCCGGGTTCCCCCCCACCCCGCCCGTGTGTGTGGGGGGGGAGTGGCACGCCCGACGCCCCAAGCTGGTGAGTGCCGCCGCCGCCGCCGCTCTCATGCCTCCCCCTCCTCCTTCCCTCCCATCCTTTGCTTTCACCCCCCCTTTTGCCTCCCCGCCGGACCCCCCTTTCGCATTCTCCCCCCCTCCCCCTCCCCACCCCCAGCTTCGGGCCACAGAAAAATTATCAAAAATTTCCTGGTCCGCGGGGACAAAAAGGTTGGGGAGCACTGCATAAGAGGACCTGCCCTTTTATCCCCTGACTGTGCAATTTTCTCAGCATCCTTTGGTGAGGGACTGTATCAAAAGCCTTCTGAAAATCCAGGTAGACAATATCCACTGGTTCACCCAAATCCATGTGACTGTTGACCTTTTCAAAGAATTTGAACAGTGGAGGAATGGGCTTGCCATCCATGTTGCTGGACCCTCTGTGCGGGATGTGGACCCAACCTCCGGAACCCTCACCACTGGGAGAGATTCCAGTGACTCCCATACCCCCAGGACCCTTGATCCCAGATTAGACTGGTTGGATTTATCCATTTTATATTAAAGTGGTGGATGACTATGTTGAAACCCCCGAAGTGGTAGTTCATTCGGTGCTGGAAGTTGAAAATAAAAGTTCACGTTCAGAACTACCGTCTCCGTCACTCCCTGGGTCTGAAGGCACGGAACTGCCTAAGGAGGAATCTGAACCCACTCACAATGTCACATTGAAGAAGGGACTGGTTTGTTTTCCATGGCTTCAGAGACTAGGATGCGGGGCAATGGTTTCAAACTACAGGAAAAGAGAATCAATTGGAACATTAGGAAGAAGTTCATGACAGTTGGAGCTGTTTGGCAGTGGAATAAGCTGCCACAAATGAGGGTGGTGGCATCTCCTTCTTTGGAGATATTTAAGCAGAGGCTGGATGGCAACCTGTCGGGAGTCCTGCGATGGGGGTTCCTGCATGGCAGGGGGTTGGACTGGATGGTCCTTGAGGTCTCTTCCAGCTCTATGATTCTATGAAAGACTACAGCGTTTGGAGCTCATTAGCCTAGAACAGGGGTGGCGAACACGCGGCTCGCGAGCCGCATGCGGCTCCCGGCCAAAATAAATGCGGCTCTTTGCGTTTCCCAACAAGTGGGGGGGGAAGGAAGGAGTAGATCGAGCTGTGGCTGAGACCACCCCCCACCCCCCCTGCACCTGAGGGTCCTGTGGCGGGGGGGGGGCGCTGGCCTTGCTGCGCTCTGGCCCGTCTCTTTTTGACAGGCCGCCTACCAGCTGGCCTCTGTGATCGGAGCAAAGGAGGAGGAGGAGGGCTGAGGAGGAGCATAGGCGAGGTGTGTGTGCATCTCTCTCTCTCTCTCTCTCTCTTTTAAAATCTCTCTCCCTTTTTATTTTTAAAAGCCCCTTTGGCTGCTTCCCTCCCTCCTAAGGACGGAAGGAGCCGAAGTTTGGCGTGTGCAGCGGGTTCGGGGTGGTGGTGGTGGTGGTGGTGGTGGTTGCAGCGGCGGCGGCGGGAAAGGTGGCTTCTTGGCGGGGGGGCGGATGGTGCCGGCTGCGCGTGTGGCGCACAGAGTGATCCCGTCTCGAGTTTGTGCAAAGGAGGAGCAGGAGGGCTGAGGGAGGAGCATAGGTGAGGTGTGTGTGTATCTCTATTCCACATGGGACGGAGGGGGTGGTGGCGGCGGGGAGCCGTGGGAGGGGGGTGCCTTGGCAAGATGGCCGGTTTCCCTTCAGGGTGGGGCTGTTGCGATTGTAGCTCTGGTAGGGCTGACCGTGCCTCCCAACGCCTGCCGCACCGAGCCGAGGGGAGCGGGCGAGGGAGGATGTGTGTGTGAAAGAGTTGCATGCGTGTCACCGCCTGGCCTGGCCTGACCCGCGTCGGGCTCCCTCTGGGAATTACAGCGTCCAGCTCCAAGGAGCCTAGGCTGGGTGGATAAAGCGAGGTGGGCGGGCTCGGCGGCGGTGTCGGCGCCCCCTCCCTTGCTTGCACCGACCACCAGCCAGCCCAGGGTGCTGCGGAAAGGGCAGCCTCCGCCGCCGCCCCGCCGCTCCCTCCCTGCCTTTGTCCGCCGGCCAGGCAGACCCCAGGCAGCCAGCGGCCAACAAGAGAGAAAAAGCACGGCGGGAGAGCGGGGCCCTGATCTTTCTCCTCGCTTCCTCTCCCGCCTTTTTTTTCCCGCCCACCCCCACCCCCACCCCGTTGCATTGCTGTTACGGCGGCGGCAGCGGCAGTGCTCCAGGCCGGCCCGGCCACCTCTGATGGCCTCCCACTTGGACAAGGAGGGGTGCATTATTGTTAAAATTATATGCTTTTGTGTGAATGTTTGTCTGTTTTGGCAGGTCACTGCATGGTGTGGCTCTCTGACTCTCACAGTTTAAAATTTTGGCTCTTTTTGTCGAATTTTTTTCGCCACCCCTGGCCTAGAAAAAAAAGTGCCTGAGGAGGGATATGTTTGAAACATACAAAATTATGCAGGGCATGAATAAAGTGGATAGAGGGACACTCTTCTCCCTCTCACAGATTACCAGAACTAGGGGATATCCACTCAAATTGATGGCTGGGAGAGTAAGAACAGAAAAAGGAAAACATTTTTTTCACCCAGCGTGTTGTTAATCTGTGGAACTCCCTGCCACAGGAGGTGATGGTGGGATCTGGCCTGGGTGCCTTCAAAAGGGGATTGGACAGATTCCTGGAGGAAAAGTCTGTCACAGGTTACAAGCCATGATGGGCTGTGTGTAATCTCCAGGCTTCAAACCGGGGTACTTCAAGGGCCAGAGGCAGGGGAGTGGTATCAGGAGACAGAGATCAAGTCTCGTGCGCTCCCAGAGGCATTTGGTGGGGCCACCATGAGATACGGGAAGTTGGACTAGATGGGCCCTTGGCCTGACCAAACATGGCTCTTATGTTTTTATGGGGATTGTTTATTCTAAATTGACTCTGGCTACACATTTCTTTTTTTTTGGGGGGGGGGGTTTCACATAATAGGAATGCTTGTGGAGGAATAAAAGTTGGTCTGCGAGAGGGTCTGTGGTGTTTGACAAGTTTTGGGGTGCCAAATAAAACTGGTTTGGGACTGGAGGATCACCTGATGTCCGTCTGTCCCTTTTCCTCCCCACATTTTTCTCTTTTAGCGCTTCATCAGTCTAGCTGCAATAGGCCCGACAAGTCTCTTTTTGGTCTTTTTGGCTTCCATTGAGAACCTGAACATGACTAGGGATAGGTTCTCGTGGCTAGGGTGCTGTCAGGTCGCCTCCGACTTAATTTCAACCCTGTGTGAGAGGGATCTTCCAAAAAAAGTCATCTCTCTTAACGGCCCTGCTGTGCTCGTGCAAACTCCAGGCTGTGGCTCCTTTTAGGGAGTCTGTCTGTCTTGTATTTAGTCCTCTTTTCCTCCTGCCCTCCATCTTTTCCTCAGCATTATTTTCTTTCGCTGAGAAGCTTGCCTTCTCAGGTTGCAGCCAAATGAGGGCTGCCTCAGTTTCAGAATGTTTTGCCTGGAAAGATGGTTCAGGCTTGGTTTGCTCTGAGGTCCGCTTGTTACATAAGAAGAGTCCTGCTGGATCAGGCCAAAGGCCCATCTAGTCCAGCTTCCTGTCTCTCACAGTGGCCCCACCAGATGCGTTTGGGAGCGCACGAGACTCAATCTCTGTCTCCTGATACCACTCCCCCTGCATCTGGCCCTTGAAGTACCCTGGTTTTAAGCCTGGAGATGACACATCTCCATCATGGTTTCTAACCTGTGATGGACTTTTCCTCCATGAATGTGTCCAATCCCCTTTTGAAGGCATCCAGGCCAGATGCCATCACCACCTCCTGTGGCAGGGAGTTTCACAGACTAACAATGTGCTGGGTTAAAAAAAATATATATTTTGTCTGTTCTTACTCTCCCAGCCCTCAGTTTGAGTGCATGTCCCCTAGTTCATCTTTCTTGCAGTCGAGGTTATCTATAAAGCTCTCCTCCAACGCCACGTTTCAAACAAAATCAATTTTCTTCCTGTTGGCTTTCCTCACAATCCGTTTTTCACACTTATACATCGTGACTGGAAGTACCAGGCTGTCAGTGTTCTTTGCCTTGGTCTCCGGGGACTCATCTTTTTATGTGTTGGTGACCTTTTCCCGTTCTTTCATTGCTCCAGAGTCTATGTTTTCTTCTGATTTCTTGGCCTCAGTCTCCATTTGGAGATTCCTTCCTTGGGAATTGCAATGTACAGTGGTCCCCCGCCCTTTCACGCTTCATATACTGCAGTCCCGGTATATTGCAGTCCGCAGTATATGAAGAAAAGGCCCCCTGGAGTAAGGAGGAAAGGCCTTCCCGGGCCCTTGGGAGGCCCCAAAAGTGCTTCCCCGCAAACCAGAAGTAACCTCCGGATCAATAGAAAGCACTTTTGGGGCTCCGAGTGCCCAGAAAACCCCATGCAGGCCCGTTCGGGGCAGCGCCAGGCCTGGGGTAAGTACAAGAGCCCCCAGAGAGCCCCCCTCCAGTCCTGACCCAACCCAGCATCCACATATTGCAGATTTTCAATTATCGCGGGTCAGGTTGGGTCCCTAACCCCTGCGATAAGCGGGGGTTTACTGCATAATATAGAATCTTAGAGTTGGAAGAGAACTCAAGGGCCATCTAGTCCACCCCCCTGCCAGGCAGGAACCCCCATCACAGGACTCCCAACAGATGGCCATCCAGCCTCTGCTTAAAAACCTCCAAAGAAGGAGACGCCACATTTCCAGTCTGAGGGCCACTCTTTTTGTTTTTTTATGTTTGTTATCATATTTTTGTTAGCATTTTTGACAAATTCAATCTCTGTAGCTTGGTCAATGTACTAATTCGTCTCCCCCAGAGGATTCGTTTCTTCCCATTGCTTTCAGAGCGGCTATCATTTCACTTTCTAGAATTGCCGGCAATTCCTCTTCAAAGGCATCTGTCATCCTTTTCCCCTATAAATCTTCACTACAGTATAGTTTTTGAATTTGGGGTGCATCTTGGATTTTTGTAGAAGTAAGGGTTTGAACCGTGTGACTCTCCCCCCAAAAACCCATACAAGGCTAGGTTAGGTGATACCTTTATAAGGTAAAGGTAAAGGTTCCCCCCCTGCACGTGTGTGCTAATTGTGTCCGACTCCTACTCATCTCCACATTCAAGCCGAAGGAAGAGCCAGTGTTGTGCAAGTCCGTGGCCACGTGGCCGGCATGGCTGAAAGGAAACACTGTTTTACTTTCCCGCTTTTTATGGCGGTACCTATTTATCTCCTTGCATTGACATGCTTTCGAACTGCTAGGTTGGCAGGAGCCGGGGTGATCAGTGGGAGCTCGCTCTGCTGCGTGGCACCCGGGATTCGAACCGCCGAGCTGCCGACGTTGCAGCCGACAGTTTTCGGAAGCCTTAGTCCACTGAGCTACCAGGCCCCTTTATAGGTCACTAATAAAATAAAATAAAAATAAATGCAAGCTGAGCTTTCGATGGCAGGCTATCGTTATCAAAGCATTGTACCAAAATGCATTCTTGATAGAGGATGTAGTCCAGGCATGTTCAAACTTCAGCCCGCCTGATGTTGTGGACCACAACTCCCAGAATTCCAACCCTTCATATCCAGTGGCAAAGGACTATGGGTGTTGTGGTCCAGAATATCTGGAGGGCCGAAGTATGGACATGCCTGACGTAGTCTATCCTTTGTGAGATCCTTTGTGGCAGAATGGAATTCGCCAGATGACGGTCAGATGGTTGCAGGAGGCAGGGCAGGTTTTATTTAACACTGCATCAAAGTCCCCGGATAAGGTTTCTGCAGAAAGACCCGCTGCAGGGGGTTCTTTTAAACAGTTAAAACCACCGAGTTCCAGATCCTGGCATGAAAGAGGAAAGAGGAAGGCCACCCCAGGGAAACCTGTTTTTCGGCCTTTCCCTCCCACCGGAAGTGCATAGGTCTGAATTGCTTCTGGTTTTTACATGCAAAAAGGCTGGAAGGCAGCTGTAAGTGCAAAGGAGGGGAAGAGGGGAGGTTGCAGGGAGGGGCGGCCGGGCAAGCTAGCAGTCATCATCCTTATCCTTATCATCATCTGGCTGCAGAGCTAGGAGGGGCCCTATAGATCAGTGTTGGCGAACCTATGGCACAGATGCCAAAGGTGGCACTCGGAGTCCTTTTCTGTGGGCACCCGACATTGCCCCCTTCCCAGCTGCCTGCATTCAGGTTAAATTGCTATATTGGCACTTTGCAAAAAAAAAAAAAAAATAGTGGGTTTTGAATCGCAGTTTGGGCACTTAGTCTCTAAAAGGTTCTGCCATCGCTGCTATACATCATCCGGTCCAGCCCCAGTGAAAGGGGCACAAGGGGGGGGGAATCAAACTACCATCCACCCCCTATAACTGTGGTTCTCAACCTGTGGGTCCCCAGAGGTTCTTGGACTGCAACTCCCAGAAGCCTCCACCACCTGCTGTGCTGGAAGGGATTTCTGGGAGCTGCAGTCCAGGCACATCTGGGGACCCACAGGTTGAGAACCACTGCAAGCATCCCATCTCTGTTGTCTTTCCAGAAACAGGCAAAGACCTTTCTCTTCAGGCAAGCTTCCCCTGAATGAGGGACTACCTATGATGTCTTTTATAGGTATCTACCATACATGATCAAATATAGATTTTGTGTTTATAACCACTTATAACCTTGTGTGGTTGCATTGACACTTTTCAATGTTAGTTTCCATCACTCATAACTTTTACATGGGATTTTTTTTTAACTCTCTCTTTAACTGCTTGCGTTGTCTTGTAGCTTTTAATGTCCTGTAGTCTTTGAAATGCTGTAAGATGTCCCTCAGTTCCCTGCTTCTCAATACTTGAATAGGTTTTCATTAGACTGGACTGTATGTTGTCCCTCGTTACTGTAAGTCACCTTGGGCTTTTTCCAAGATGAAAGGTGGGGTAAAAATAATCTAAAATGAAATAAAATAATAAATAATGGAGTGCAAGAGGTGGAGCCCTGCGCTGGGGATGGTTGGGTGGGTACAAGCAGGATTGGCATCCCTTTGCAAATCAATCAATCAGTCAGTCAGTCATCATCATCATCATCATCATCATCTTTGAACTGCAGAGCTGGACGGGACCCTCTGGATCAGTTGTTCTCAACTGGTGGGTCCCCAAATGTTCCTGGACTGCAACTCCCAGAAGTCTTCATCACTAGCTGAGCTGACCAAGGTTTCTGGGAGTTGCAGTCCAGGAGCATCTGGGGACCCACCAGTTGAGAACCACTGCTTCTGGATCATAAAGTCCTACTCTTCCCAGGGAAACACAGTGGGAGAATTGAACTCTCAACCTTCCGGTTCTGCCTCCAGAATCCCTAAACCACTGAACCATCTGCCAGTTGGAAACAATATGTTTACAGCAGGCATATCCAAACTTCGGCCCTCTTGATGTTTTGGACCACAACTCCCAGAATTCCAAGGTTACATTTCCAATGGCAAAGAACTGTGGGAGTTGTCCAAAACATCTGGAGGGCCAAAGTTTGGATGTGCCTGGTTTACAGAGTTTGAGGCCATCTTCCGGTGTTACTCCTAGCAGTTCAGTCCTGCAAACGTCTAGGCCAGCCGTGGCAAACCTTCAGCGCTTCCAGAGGTTTCGGACCACAACTCCCAGAATTCCAAGCCTGTGTTGCCAATGATGAAGGACTGTGGGAGTTGTGGTCCAAAATATTCTGGCGTGGCGAAGGGTCACCACCACTGGCTTAGGGCCATTCCTAGCTTCTCACCTCTGCCTGTGAATCGGGCGTTACTGATAGATCTACATGCATGACAATAAGAGAAGGCATGGTCTGCTAGTTGTGAGTTTTTTGGGCTAATTGCCCATGTTCTGGAAGTTTTTCTTCCTGACATTTTGCCAGACTCTGTGGCCGGTATCTTCAGAGGGCGAGGAGCTCAGGGAACTAGGAGTTCTGTCTGTGCTCTGGGGTATGGAGTGAGTGAGATTGGGATTTTTAAAGTTGAGGAAACTTGTCCTAGGCAGGAAAATAGGTGTTAGTCGTATTGTGATGAAGCAATTAATAACTTTCAATGCAGACAGGGGTAGCAACGAACCTTGACGGTTGTCGTTAGCTGTTCTATTGTGTGAATTGATCACTTTTGCTTGTGGCTGGGTGGGGAATCATTGAGCTTTGACCTTTTGCACTCTGCAGCTTTTAGTACTGGAAGCCAGGCTTTGTTGATTTTGAGACTTTCTACCTTTTTGTTGAAACTGTGCTTATGATTGTGGATTTCAATGGCTTCCCTGTGTAGTCTGACATAGTGATTGGTAGTGTCATCCAGTACCTCTGTGTTCTGGA
Source organism: Phrynocephalus versicolor (assembly GCA_023846285.1). Taxonomy (NCBI): domain Eukaryota; kingdom Metazoa; phylum Chordata; class Lepidosauria; order Squamata; family Agamidae; genus Phrynocephalus; species Phrynocephalus versicolor. Next base: position 261,596 of record JAHTLZ010000058.1, read on the forward strand.
AGAGGATTTCATGTCCAGTTTGTTTCAGGGTGTGTTCCGGTATACTCCAGTATACCCCTGCAGTGGTGAGTGGGTTCTTCAGCAAAGAACAAAAGGAACCTACGGCAAGAGTATACCGGATACGTTGTAGTTGTGGCCAGGTATATATTGGGACCACAAAGCGCAGCATCCAGACCAGAATCAAAGAACATCAAAGACTAAAACATCCTGAAAAATCAGCAGTAGATGAACTCACCCTGAAACAAACCTCTGCTTTAAAAACCCACAATCTCACTCACTCTATACCCCAGAGTACAGAGAGAAACTCCTTGTTCCCTGAGCTCCTTGCCCTCTGAAGATGCCGGCCACAGAGTCTGGCGAAACGTCAGGAAGAAAAATTTCCAGAACATGGCCAAACAGCCCGAAAAACTCGCAACAACTATCAGATCCCGGCCGTGAAAGGCTTCGAGAATGCTTGGGCTGCTGTTATCTCCAGGATCTTTTATTCTTCTTAGCTGACAAGGAAAAAGATGATTTGATCAGAGATTCAAATGAAAATAGCCAGGCGCTGCCAAGTCATTTCTGACTTAACCAGCCGCTCTTCAGGGTTTTCTGGGTAGAGAGGATTTGGAAATGGTGTATTGTTCCCTTTTTGGGTTGGGACCATGCTGCGTGCCAGAGGAGACATGCAGGCTGGCTGCTTTCCACAGTGGGGAATCGAACTTCCAACCTTTGGATCCACCGCTCGACATCTAAACTACTGAGATGTCCAGCTAGCTAGAGAGTCAACTATAACGGACATCATTGGGCTTTGTGCCACCATTTGTTTGTTTGTTTTCATAGAATCATAGAATCATAGAGTTGGAAGAGACCTCAAGGGCCATCCAGTCCAACCCCCTGCCATGCAGGAACCCTCATCACAGGACTCCCGACAGGTGGCCATCCAGCCTCTGCTTAAAAACCTAAGAACCTAAGAAGAGCCCTGCTGGATCAGGCCAAAGGCCCATCTAGTCCAGCTTCCTGTATCTCACAGTGGCCCCACCAAATGTGTCCGAGAGCATACGAGACTAGATATCTGTCTCCTGTTACCACTCCATTGTATCTGGCTCTTGAAGTACCCTAGTTTTAAGCCTGGAGATGACACATCTCCATCATGGTTTCTAACCTGGGATGGACTTTTCCTCCAGGAATCTGTCCAATCCCCTTTTGAAGGCATCCAGGCTAGATGCCATCACCACGTCTTGTTGGCAGAGAGTTCCACAGACTAACAACATGCTGGGTAAAAATATATATATTTTCTTTTATCTATTTCAGGGAGGACATCTAAGTTTCTGGCATTGGATTTATCGGCTCGCAGGTAGAGGAGAGAAAACACGTCGGCCTGAAGCTTCATGGATACAGAGACATCAGCAGGTAGTTGTTTAAGGCTAGGCCATGTCCTCTGTCTGTCTTGAAACTGAGGCTGCACAGGAGAACGGGAGATGTTCTCCACCCGTTTTCGACCCCCTACCCATAAACCTTGGCAGAATGTCAACTCTCCTTTATTCCCTCAGAGCCAGCCCTACCGTTAGGCACACGGAGGCAGCCGCCCAAAGGTTACTGGCTTTAGCCATGTGCTGGGGCTCTTGGGTTTTCATTGCCGGAGTTAGGGGTAGGGTAGCTGGTCGTCACTTTTTCTGCCTGCTGGGGGATTAAGGGGGTGTTTGACCTTA
>JAHTLZ010003556.1:0-10852 GCA_023846285.1 Phrynocephalus versicolor
CTCATTTTCTATCTAGCTTATTTTACTTCAGATATATTCCATCTTGTGATAATCCTCCTTAATTGAGATGACCCAAAACTGCCCAAAGGATTCCAGATGAGGTCCAACCAAAGCAGAATATAATGGACTTGTTGCGTTTTTATAGCCCCCCCCCCATTGAGACACCATACTTCTGTGAATATAGCCTCGGCCAGTGGTGGTGAACCTATGGCATTCCAGATGTTATGACCACAACTCCCAGAATTCCGAGCCTAGATTGCCAATGAACAAGTGCAATGGAACTTGTGGTCTAAAACATCTGGAGTGCCAAAGATTTGCCGCCACTGGCCTAGGATATAATTTGCTTTCTTTGTTGCCATGTCACATTGTTCGCTCAGGTTTAGCCTGTGGTCAACCTCTTCTTTACACAAACAATTCTATGTTTGTGCATCTAGTTTTTCCTAAGTGTATACATTTACATTTTCTTGTAGAAACATTATTTTCAACGTCTTTTTTATTTTGGTCTACTTTGTTCCTCATTTGTCCAAACCAAGGAACTTCTGTTCACTATGATAATTAACCAAACAGGGTTTTTATTGTGTGTTTTGTTGTGCTGCATTGATTTGCATTCATGTCATATTGTATCTGGGAGCAATTTATGCCCCAAGTGATCAGTGCTGAATTGAACAAAATATATGGGTTCTTGTAATAGTGAAGTATTGATTTTTTCTGGAACTCATCATAGCACTATTAGCTATGAAACAATTAGGGGTACAACCAACAGATGTTTCTCTTAATGCCACTGGTCTGAATCCAGCTGGTGGTCACAGTTGGGTTTCTGGATAGCTCAGTGAAGTGATACATGGTTGTGGAACGACAGGTTGGGAATTTATCCTGCACTGTATCACCTGTATCATACAATATGGTAATGTAATATTACCATATTGCCACTTTTTCATGGAATCTAAGGTAAAAACTCACATTCTGCCCCCCCATCTCTTCCATTACCACTCACCCTCTCTGATCTGATCTGGTTTCTGTATCTTGAGGAATTTACCTCCAAGTCATAATACGACATTTAACATATAAACAGATCCTGGCCTCAGAGCCATAAAACTATACTTTACATATCCAATCTCTCCAGAGTGCATGGAGCCTGATTAAAACAACGGTAGTAGAGGCCCAGCACAAGTGCATACCACAAAGAAAGAAGAGCTCATCTAAGTCCAAGAGGGCACTGACATGGTTAATGAGTGGAGTTAGAGAGGCTCTAAAGCACAAGGAGAGGTCTTTCCATAAATGGAAATATTTCCCAAATGAGGAAAGTAAAAAGGAACACAAACTCTGGCAAAGGCTAAAACATTTGGGGCTCTTTAGTCTGGAAAAAAGGCGCCTGGGGGGATATGATTGAGACATACAAACTTATGCAGGGCATGAGTAAAGTGGATAGAGGGATGCTCTTCTCCTTCCCACAAAATACCAGAATTAGGGGACATCCACTCAAACTGAGGGTTGGAAAAGTGAGAACAGACAAAATAATTTTTTTTTTACCCAGCGTGTTCGTAGTCTGCGGAACTCCCTGCCACAGGATGTGATGATGGCATCTGGCCTGGATGCCTTCAAAAGGGGATTAGACAGATTCCTGGAGGAAAAGTCCATCACAGGTTACAAACCATGATGGAGATGTGTAATCTTCAGGCTTGAAACCAGGGTACTTCAAGGGACAGATGCAGGGGAGTAGTATCAGGAGACAGATATCTAGTCTCGTGCACTCCCAAACGCATGTGGTGGGGCCACTGTGAGATACAGAAAGCTGGACTAGATGGGCCTTTCGCCTGATCCAGCATGGCTCTTCTTTTGTTCTTATCTACAGACCCTGGTCTAATCCTCCATCTACTAATCAACTCTCCCTCCTCTTCTCCCCCTTCCTCTCCCCCTCCCCTATACCCCCTCCTCTATATACTACAGCCAATGAATATCTGATATGAAATGTATATCCCATCACATATTACATTCCACAACTCATTCTGCTGCTATATGTCTGAAGAAGTGAACATGTCCAAAAATGTTACATTAAAATGTGAAAGTTAGTCTTTTAAGATGCCACATGTTTTGTGCCTTTTGTTTTGTTTTGTTCTGTTTTTCTTTGATTTTTGCCTGCATCACCTGGGAGAAAGGCTAGCCTATGGGACCTTGGCCAAACCTCTCAGTCTCAGATTGTCCTCAGAAGAAGAGAATGTTAAACCACCAATACATATATCCAGAAATTCCTAGACAGGGCTGCTACTAACCCGAATCAACTTGATGGCACATAATAATAACTACTAGTCATAACTTCCCATTGAATCAGCTGCTGTCAACAATGAAGTGCCTCCCCTCTATTGTATTCTTGTCGGAACTGTCAGTTGGAGTCATCCATTATTCTTGGATTGACTGTTCTTTTATTCAACATAGGATAAAACAAGTTGCTATTTTATAAAAATTAAACTGTATTTCATTTGAGATTTTGTGCTCCTCAGCATGTTAGTACATCTGTCACCTACACTGGCATGCTTTCTTACTGCCAGACTGCAGCAGTGTTTATTTAAACTACTTAATATGAAAGTGGGAAGTAACCGTCTGATTCTAATTCTTCATTTAGATAATGACTCAAGCTTACAGTCTGGGTAAATGTTAATCAGTAGGTCTGTTAAGGTACAGTGGTGCCTCTACTTATGAACTTAAACTGTTCCGAATGCATGCTCTTAAGTTGAACAACTCTTCAGTAGAGGAGCCCTATCTAAAAAATAAATAAAATAAATAAAAATTTTAAAAAAATTAAAAAAAAAACATTTGTAAGTACTGTAGAGCAGTCTGCATCTAAGATGTGTAAGGCAGCAGTTAAAACACCAACTGTTCTCTGCTCTTAAGTCAGATTGCTCTTAAGTTGAGCTGCTCCTAAGTAGAGGTACCACTGTATCTGGAGTTATCAGCAGTGGGGTAGTGGAACCAGCACTTGATGCAGAGTAGGGACAAGGGCACCATCTGCTTCGCCCTTCAGCTTTCAGTGTTTCTTCTGAGTTTAGCTTAGCTATAATCCTCATGTTAGCTGGGGAATGTGAAGGAGAAGTGGATCATTCTGAAAGATTGTATCGTTTGGGGCTATTTAGAGGATGTTCAAATTTAGGAGAGCGGTTGGATAGTTCTAGGTTAATATAACTCCAGTCCATAGTGTGTACCGCTGCAGCATAGCTCCCTATATGCTAAAATAGCTACATTAAGAAAGGGGGCCAAATGCCCAGTTTTCCTGCTTGAATACCCATTGTGGGCTAGCCCTAATTATTTCAATAAAGCTTGATTCTGAAAGGCCAATTGAGGTCCATAAAGTCTGCTAGGACTGGTTTGTTGGTAGGGATCAACTGTGTTGCCTACATTCTTGGACTCTTCAGGGGGAGAGCAGTGGGCTGGAAGTGCTTTGATGATATGTGTCACTCTTCAGGATTTGCCACTAAGAGGAAAAAGAAAGCATGCTGCTTATATTCTGCCCCATAGTGCTTGCAGCACTCCTTGGCAGTTTACAATTTAATTATGCAGGCTTCATATTGCACCCCCTCTCGCCCGACCCCACAAGCTGGGTACTCATTTTACCAACCTTGGAAGGATGAGTGAAACCTAAACTGGTTACCTGGGATTGAACCCTGGATCAGCAGTTTTGGCTTCAGACAATATGCCAGAAGGCTTCTACCTCCACTGTTCTCATTGGGACAACTAATTGTGGCTGATTAACAATTGGCTAATTGTGGGGCACTTCTGAATTGTGCAGGTGAACATGCAACAACTAGGAGAATCAAACTCCCTATGTCTGCCTCTACTCCCAGATACTTAACTCAGTGAGCTCTCCATCCACCACAGGATCCTTTACTGTTGCCAAATCTCTTTGTTACACAAACACGACATTGTTGAACATCTTTTAGGCATACAGTTAGAATCCCATTTTCTAGTGCTATAAAAGTGTGCCTTTATATGTGCATATAGGACATCAGAGGCAACTAGATCTTTCTCAGGTTAACTCTCCAAACATTGTGACCATGTATGTTTATTCTATTAGGCCCTGATTATAATGTGCCCCTTTTGCCATAAAGCCAACAGAGATTTAGGTGAGCATTGCAGCAGTCGCGTGCTGTCAAGTTGGAACCAACTTATAGGGACTAATAGATTGTTTTCAAAAAGAGTGGGATATTTTAGGAGTCGTTTTACCAGTTTCAGTCCCATATCAGTTTCCTTGACAAGAGCCTCATGGTGCAGTGGTGAAATGCATGCACTGCAGCTAAAACTGTGCTCACGACCTGGGGTTCAATCCCAGGTAGTCGGCTCATGGTTGATTCAGCCTTCCATCCTTCCGAGGTCCGTAAAACGAGTATCCAGTTTGCTGGGGGGGGGGGGACAATGCGTAGCCTTCATACTGAAATTAAACTGTAAACCACCCAGAGACTACTTGAAGTGGTATGGAGCAGTATGTAAGCAGAACACTTGGCTTTGCTTTGAGTGGGGATTCAAACTCTATTCTCAAGAGTCCTCTAGTCCATCACACGATCTGCTGTGTCGCACTGGGTACCAGGTGAGTATAAACTCACTTAAATCAGTAGACACTCTTCCACCAACCCCTGTGCTGTGCTGTGGCTCGCGCCCCTAAAGAGGAAAAAAATAAGACACCAATACATTTCCCAACCTCACAGGCAGCCTGACCCTTAAAGTATTCCATTAATTTATATATCACTGAAGTGGGTCTAGTTATATGACTCAAGTGTTACCATTGACTAATCCAAGTTCAGGAGGATTGGATTTCTAAGGGCATAAGGCTGAAATTGAGGTACAATAAATTAGTAATTCTTTCTGCCAGAATATTTAATGAATTTTGGCTCCGCGAAAGAGATAAAGCCCTCAAAACACCCACAATTAATTAAGAACCCTTTGGCTTCTCAGGGAAGACTTTTTCGCTCCCCACTTCAAAAGAATAGAGATATATGATTTTGAGTGCTTAAGCAAAACTCATCCACTGGCCTACTGTGGGAAGAAATTGTCTTAGCAATACAAAAAAAAAAATCAGCTTTGCTTTTGAGATTTCTCCTCATTGGTAGAAAAGCAAAGTAAAGGAAATCTCTTTTCATTCTGAGATGATACACTAAACCATAAAACCTTTTTTCCTGTTGTGGCCATGGCCATGCACAAACACAAAGCAATGCCTCTTGCCAATGATTTCATCTATTACTTTGTCGGGTTTGGGGGTTTTTTTGGGGGGGGGGTTGTTTTGTTTTTCCCCTTCTTCCTTCTCCTGTTATTTTTTTCTTGATTCCTTTGTTGATCACTGCATTGTGTTTTTTATGTGGTTTGTTTAACCCCTATTGTTAACCGCCCGGAGTTCCTCTGGGAAGAAGGGCGGTATAAAAATAAATTAAACAAACAAACAAACAAATAATATAGGGCCCCACTGTGCTTAAAGCACTCTTTGGGTGGTTTACAATTTATTTATGCTGGCTACACATTGCCCCCCCTCCTCCCACAACCTTGGAAGGATAGAAGGCAGAGGCAACCTTGAGTTGGTTTCCTGGGATTGAACCCCAGTTCGTGAGCACAGTTAAAGTGAGGGACCGTGGCGGTAGACAAACATCCTGCCCTGTCAATTGAAAACGAGAATCGAGTATAGGTTACCATTACAGAAGGCTGTGTTTTCTAGATTACAAAGGAAGGTTTTAGTCTCTACCTCTGTGAAAATGTGGGAAATTCCATCATTTATTTATTGCCTATTTAAAATATTTTTTATCCTGCCCTTCTCCTTAAAAAAGGACCCAAGGTGGCTTACATGATCAAAAAGACATTAGTTACAAGCTAAAAATAGTAAGTATATGGATATTTAAAGAGAATTTAACAAGTATTATATTAAAATGGTAAATAAAATCAATACTAAAACACATTTGAAACAGAGCAGAGTACAAGACACATAATAATGGGCTTAAGTTATACTTTAGTTAGCAGCATATGTGGTTTGTAACTCAGGCAGGGGAAAATAGCTTTATACCAATGAGCAAACTGCCCCTAGCTATTGGTCACCTACACATCTTCTTCGTACAACTCCCATACACAAATGGCTTGTCAAATGTGGTATGCCATGTTGTTCTTATGCAGGGGCAAATTAAAAAGGGCAATAAGGCAGCATTTGAGAAATTTTATAAGGCATGAGCTCTGGAGGGTTGTGATTTTAAAAAAGAAATACATTTTAAAAGTTGAAAAGGGAGCTTTTTTTTTTCAAAATAAAAAAATTGGACTTAGTGATCCATTGACTCCTTCCATCTCTGGTGTTCTAAGATTATTATTATAACCTCATTTTGGATGACTCTTTGAACAGCAAAACAAATTTTTGTTTCATTATGCAGGATAAAATATACCCTCCACACCCAAAACAAAAATTATAATGTAAGCTACAGGCAACTAAATATCCCCTTTGTGATTCCTAGCTTTATTTTCAGTTCTACTCATTTTTTAAACCAGTCATTGGTAGGAATGACTCCCCCTTCCAAAAAAACAGCTGTTGATGTCAATTTGTACACATGTACAGCCCCACCTGCACAGATTTCATTGCAACCCTGAGTCATTATTCCTGCAATGTGTATAATTTATTCTGTTGTAGTTCATTAGCTGAAATTCAGCTGTTTGAGTGCATTCCATCGGTACCAGCAATATTATTTTATGCACTGATCTTTATGATGATTGGACGCATTAATCAAACAACTGATACAGTAAACCAAGAACAGCTTCATACTGCGTTCTCCATTGTCATAATCATATTATGTTTCTTAAACAACATTCCAGAAACCTTCAAACTCCATCTGGTGCACAGGGAAGCCAGTTAATTAAAATCCAGAAATAGTGATGTAGCATCCCCCCCCCTTTTTTTTTTAAAAAAAAAGGCCTGGCATCTAGTTGAGTTGATATTATAGTGAGAGTCAGAAAATAGTCTGAGTCAGAAAACCGTGACAAATGGTGGAATTTTGGGGCCATCTCCCATGATACATCTTTTGTATGTGCCAACTAGCACATGAGAAATGTGTTTTATTTTGTAGCAAGGCTAGGCTATCACAATGTGTGCATGCATCCATGTTTGTGCAATATTTCATCGAGTCTTGTGACACCATAATGAAAAACATGTGCTGTTTCTCATAGATGCTGCATTTCACCAGAGATGTGTCGGTGTGTTTCTGCCTTGTTTTTAATAATTTGTCTCTCTGCCTCCCTGACGGAGGCACAGGGACAAACAGATACTTGCCCTTCAATGTCTACATCTTAAAATAAGGATATCTTCCTTAAGAGTTTGAATGTGCATAAACATGCATACAATGAAATTTATTAATTTATACATTTGTTACCTTTATACATCACATTTCCCACAGTGAGTTCAAGACAGCATACATGGCTGCCTGCTCCGTGCTTTATTCACATGGAAAATTTGTGGGGTATCATATTTTTCCATCTATAAGATGCCACCTTTTATTAGACGCCTCCACTTTTTGACCCCCAAATTAAGAAATACCCTTTCAAGCTATACAAAGGGTGGCTTTTCTTTCTGAGCAGATTTCTTAATGGGCTGCTCAAGCCTGATTGAGCCTGGTCCTGCAAAAAAGAAACTCACCAAAGCTGAGAGGAGTGTTTAGAGTGTGGAAATGAAAGTAAACATCAAGGGTGGTGGGGGTGGCAGAAGTCAAGGAAAGACGGAGCAGATTGTGCAAAAAAGAAATCATGGAGGGGAAAAAGCAAGGTGAGTTTGGGTTCTCCTCCACCCACCCATCCCAAAAGGCTTACTTCCATGTATACCATGTCCTTTAATTTTTGGCATCATGATTTTAGAAAAAAGTAGCATGGTATACATGGAAAAATATGGTATATCAGGCTGAGAGAGTACCTCTGGCCCAAGGTCACTTGGTGAGTTTCATAGCCAATGAGCTGGATCCTAAATCACCGGACTCAGTTACCTGAGCTCTAGTGTGACATTCTAATCACCACAACACCCTATTTCCATAGTTGTGACAACAATGTATTTTATTGTGATGCTGTGTTCATACACCTGTAAATCATTAAAAACCTCTTGAATGAGGTTGCGCCTTTATGGTCCGGGTGAGAGATGGGCACAAATTGATTCGTGCTGGGTCCTTGTGCATTGTCAGTGCTGGCCACTCAGATGACGAAGCAGGGATTCCTGCAGTGCTGGTTTTGAGTGGCTGACTGCTGGAGGAGGCAGAGAAGCATGCAGTCCTGCTGCAATTGGATGGTCAAGCATAGAAAAAAAAGGAGTAGATGAGTAGTGTGCACTGGCAGCTTACAAATGGCCCAACATGAGGTGATTCATGCCTATCTCTTGTCCCGGCCTGAGCACTTCCTGTGTTCATTACCAGAGCAGCAGCACAACTAAGCTTCGTGCTGTGTGAATCACCTGAAGGTAAAACATCCACAACAAATAAGAGTTAGGATACTTGATAGCTGTTTCCCTCAAATGTGTTGCATGTTTTAGGTTGGCAGGGAATCTTTCTTTAATCACTCATGAACCAGTGATCATGGGAGCTGTGTTCCAACATATCAGGCGCTGTGGGAGAGAGGAACTATCCTAGATTATTTTCAAGCTGCAATCAAGTAACCTGTTTGCTATTGAGACCCATAGTGAATGGACTTAACACAAGTTCAGTGCCTGAAAAGTTCACCAAAGTTCTACTGAATTCAGCAACTTCTTTATTTCTCTCTCATGAATGAATCACACACATGCACATCCCCCCCAGACAGCCATGTTTTATCTTTTGTATTATATTCTGAATAGTTGCTTCCCCTATTTGGTTCATATTGCCCCATATGGGCCTTCTCAGGTTTATTTATTTATTTATTTATTTATTTATTTATTTATTTATTTATGGTCCTTAGACCAGTCTCACACAAATACAACCATAAAACCTTACAATTTCCAGATTACGCACAATCCATTACATTAAAACATGTTAGCAAGCATACAAGTCTGCCATCTAGTTGGCATTTGGCTTCCATAGTCCAAGTATCAAAGTGTAAAACCTAGCTACTTGACAGGTGATCTTTGCATCCACATCTAAAAGGAGGAATACCAGTCTGGTTTTCTCTGAACGTCCAAGGATTCCTTCCATCAGGGGGATAATAGTCTCTCTATGCAGTGCCTTATATAGTGGGCAGGCAAAAAAACATGGGATCAATGGTCTTGATTTCCCTCATGGAACAGGAGTAGAGCCTTTCAGGCAAAGGGATGCCCTCTCAGCTTTTAAAAGTGGTCTGCCCCATACCACTTCAAGTAGTCTCTCGGTGGTTTACAGTTTTAATTACAGAATGCAGGCTACACATTGCCCCCCCGCAACCAGGAAGCTGGGTACTCATTTTACCTACCTCAGAAGGATGGAAGGCTGAGTCAACCATGAGCCTGCTACCTGGGATTGAACCCCAGGTCGTGAGCACAGTTTTACCCGCAGTACAGGCATTTAACCACTACACCATGAGGCTCTAAAACCTTTTGGGGAGGACCTTTTCTTGGTTTCCCCACCTCCCTGAACTTTATGAAGAAAATTGTGAGAAAAGGCATTGTCAGTGTATCTGGAAGTTGAGTCATGGCAGCTGGACTTCTTTTTCTTGAGAGATTGAAATGTTTCGCTGCTCATCCAAACAGCTTCATCAGTCTAAAGAAAGCTAGTTGCGAGTCCACCATATTATAGTTAATTTTAACCTTATAAGATGAACAATGGCCTGAATTTTTCATCTTATGGAGTCACCTAGATGACCGAGAATCACAGAAATCCAGTGGTCTGTTAACTTCTTTTTTTGCTGTGTTTTAGTGACAACAATTAGTGACAGCACCTGGAGAAGCTAAGTGGTTCTTCAGAATTGACAGTGGAAGAGGTAAAAGAGAAAAAATATAGGTACAGGATAAAGGAGATTGGATGCCACTGTAGCACAAATAAGAGAAGGCATTTTATAGATGCACTGAGTTTTATTCCAGGCATCCAAGCTGTATTTGTAATTCAGTCCATGTATTTGGAGCTTTCTTTAACATTAACATAATCACTTAAACATTAGGGAAAAAACCCCATCCTGCATTTTCCATTTTGAGCTACAAAAGACAATTAATCAGAATGGAGATATGGATCTCTGACTTAAGGGCTTTAGTCTTTCTGATTTTTATCACAGGCCATTTACACACTGCTAGCAATTGGCTGCTTTTTTATTCATTCTTAATCTAGGGCTTAATAGAAATTAAATTAATATGGGTGGTCTGAAGCTCTGAATCTCTTCTTAGATAGTGGCACAACTCCTTAACCTTAACCAACTTCTTAACATTCCAGCAATTTCTAATTTACTTATAAAAATATAAAAATCAGGTAGTGGCTACAATGGATTAGATTTTGCAGCTACCAAGCAACTCAGATAGTTTTGCCATGGGCTGAGTTTGCTCAGACAGGAGTCCCACTTTGAGCAGTAAGGATGAGGTCGTTTTCCCACTTATCAGGGAATACAGATGTTTAGGATTGCGCTGTATTTTTCTTTAAAGGTGCCACATTGTATCATGAGCAACTGAAGTGCAAAAAGGTTACTAAAATTTGTTTTAAGGAAATCATATCAATTGTACTGGATTACAGGGTTTGCTTGCTTGAATGAATGAATGAATGAATGAATGAATGAATGAATGAATGAATGAATGAATGGTCTGGCTTCTCAGGGCAGTGTATTCCAAAAACTGTCTGGGAGCAATCACTGACAAGGCTCATCTGTGAAGATTCTCAGTCATCCAGGTGAGTTTATCTGGAAGTTGAGTCATGGCAACTGGACTTCTTTTTTCTTG
>JAHTLZ010003556.1:19068-41467 GCA_023846285.1 Phrynocephalus versicolor
TTCTTCTTCTTCTTCTTCTTCTTCTTCTTCTTCTTGGCATAGATTTAAAATAGCATAATTATTATGTGTATTTACCTTCATTTTTATTGCTGGTAATATGGCTAAATGTGAAAGGAAAGTGGGTTAAGTTGGCATACAGAAGGACTAGATTGGCTGTGGCCTGCCTGATGTTGGCCAAACAATTATGTAATTATTTTACAGCTTATTCATGGTTATTTCAGTACATGCATTAACAAGGACATGAGCAATAATTTATTCACAGTAGTCTTTCCGAATGGCATGTAGAATTTGCAAATAGTTTTATTTTTAGTAATCACACACTGATATACCTCAGATATCTGGATACATCACCTTCTACGAATCTGATGCTCAAAAGCTCCCCCCCCCCAAAAAAAAATATTGGGGATAAATAAATGACTCCCATTTGTGAAAATGTTTTTCTTCTCTCTCTCTTAGATTAAAAGGATGAAACTTTAGCAGTGAAACAGGGGCAGAAATTATGAACAGCCAACATGATCAAACTTGCTAATTTTGTACATATAATGCAAAATAAATTAGACAGATCCTTTTAATGGCGTTTTGGATTAAACAGAAGAGAGCAATTTACAAATTGTATCTAATGTGTCTTCTGCATTAGTTAAACCGCACAAAGAATTAAAAAAGCATGTTTGTTTTCATCTTTGCCTTATAACTTTCAGAATCTAATCACTGCCTTGCTTATTTTTTTTCATGAGTTTATTAATGAAACAATAAACAAACAAATAAACAAACAAATAATGGGTTAAGTTCTGCAAAGAAAGCTGAATTTTGCACAGATCTTGAAACCTGAGTAATCTTGCATTATCTTTATAATGAACTAGCTGTAGGTTGGGCTCAGTTTTAATTCTATGATTTGCTTCTGTTTAAAAATAGAGGAGTATATGCCAGTCTTGTGTACAGCGACAGATGGTGGCACCACTTGGCACAAAATACACCTTTCTCCCAATGTGTTATGTTTATCAGACAATAGAGGTAGATAAAGTAAAGGTATTTTCTCTGTTTCATTTAAAACAGAGTGACAGCATGCAATAAAAAATTCCTGTAAATAACATTAGCCAGCTGCTCTGTTACAATCACAAAGCTGAACATGGGCTTTTGAAACAGCAACTCATGTAGATTCTTCTTCTTGAAATGTGCCCCCATCAGAAAATATAAGACAACATTTAGACATCTGGTTGAGTGCACAATAATAAGAGGTAAAAGCAGGTGTTCGCGTTTTAATATTTTCTAATGTATTTTTGTTGAAAAATTCTTGCCTTCATTTTATGTGGAAGCATGAATCTTGACATTCACAGTCTGTTTGTGCATTCTTTCTTTTACCTACGCACACATCCCCAGATGCACATTTCTTGAGACACAAGAATTGATCCCAATAATGTGCATTTCTTAAGGTCACCTTCAGTTTTTGAACAGATTTACGGACTTCAAGGGAGAATTGATAGTGATTAGTGTAAGTTGGGAACAAACCACTAAGTCTATAACAGTTGCATTGCTTAGATTATAAGAGCTATACTCACTTATGGGATAGTGTGGTCTCCCCAACACAACCTCAGGTGATATTGGGCCAGGCACACACTCTCATCCTAACCACAGCACAGGACTCCTGTGAAGGTGAAGTGGGGAGGAGCTGAACTCAGCATGCTGCTTGAGTTTCTTTGAAGAGAAAAGCAGGGGAAAAAAGATTTAAAATAAATAAAGCAAATAATTCACTCACATCTTCACAAATGGGCAGACTGGGAAGCCCATTAGAATATGGTTTGGTGAGCAGGTAGGTTTGTGGGATAGAAATTAGAGATTGTCAATCAGACATGTTAGTTTTTCTGTATGGACAAATTGTCTGTAGATTAAGGACCCATTTGGTGGGGCCACTGTGAGATACAGGAAGCTGGACTAGATGGGTCTTTGGCCTGATCCAGCATGGCTCTTCTTATGTTCTTATGTCCCTTTGGACACTCTCAGCTCTATGGTTTTAGAACACTGAGAGGCTCCAAGGAAGATGTTGCCTCCTGACTAGGAAGAGGATATAATGAAGAAATATGAATACAATACATGCAAATTTCTATACAGGGGTGGGAGAAAAGAAGAATCTAGGAACTAAACATAAAACAAGACAGTTATGCTGGTGGAATTCTAAGAAATGTAATGAAACTTTCCACATCCCTGTTCCATTCCAATTCTGAATATTGCTGGGTCTATAAAGGTACTCTGTTTATGTTGCTCTGTCTTCATCTTTCATTCATTAGATTCTAGATTGCCCCCAGTGGGAGTGCAAATGCATTTCTGGATTGTGAATGTAACTCCATTTAGCCTGCTGTGAACCTGTCAAGAGTGTCCTTCTGCATCAGAAATCATCTTAGGCTATTTATCTAAACTTTAAATCTAGAGACAAAACCCAAACCGTGTGAGAATAAGTACAAGCCTCATGCAGATGCTTTTGAATGGGTCCTTCTAAATTAGCCTTGAATGTTGTTTTAAACAAATTGAATTGGCTACATTCCATGCCATTGGCCCCACGGGAGTCTTTATGTTATTCCATAGCCACATTGTAATTGTTTACCAGGGAATTCCCACTTCTTCCATCTTCATTTTTAGTCAAGGGAATAAATTGTGAAGAATAAGTAGATGCCTTCAGTGTGTCAAAAAGGCCTGATTGATTCTGATTGTGGATCCTGATTCCAGCATTTGATTTCTTCCAATAATAAATTGCTCTGGGCCAGTTGTCATAAGTTTTGCCGCTGAACACTGCTGTATGAAGAAATCATGGAAGAACATAACTTGTTTGATTCCTTATAACTTCTCTTTTTCACAGGGCTGGAACGAATTGCGAGAGACTCGTCTTATGAACAAGAAGGAAAGGTTCAGTTTGTCATTGATGCTGTGTACTCTATGGCATATGCTTTGCACAACATGCATAAAGAACTTTGTCCTGGATATATTGGCCTGTGCCCACGAATGAGTACAGTTGACGGCAAAGAGCTGCTGGGTTACATTCGGGCAGTAAACTTCAATGGTAAGTTTGTAGCAATTGTTCTGTCCTATAAATAATAGTTTACAAGTGCCAAGACATATTTTCATCTCTATATAGGGATGCATTCAAGCTTAGGATGAGAAACAGTTCTGCTTACAAAATAGAACAACAGTGCATGCTTTCTCACCAAGAGCATTTTCCTCACATAATGTCAATTTTTACCTGAAATCTGCAGAAGTTAAAAATAAATGTATTTCAGTCAAAACGAGTTGTCTTCGAAATGTGTGCAGGTCAGTTTACAAGCTAGTTTCCTACCAAAGGGAGAGTTAACATACTCATGAAGGGAAAGACAAATCGAAAGCTTGTGGGTTTTTTTTTAAACTGGTGTGAAATCGTCTTAGTGATGTCTCTGTAAAAGAGGTTCATGTAAAGCTAACTACATTTTTGAAAAAAAAAATGCTAATAGGATATTTATATCTCTGGATCCTTTCTTTCATTTCTCTGGCAGCATTCACACATGCTATAAGCCAGGATTCATTTGTTTTCACCACCTGACGTGAAGGCCTGGTACCTGTAGCTGATTTACTCTGTACCTTGTATAATCAAGTAAAGCAAACCAGGAGGTCAACCATGTAGCTTACTGTGATGTCTGAAGCAGAGGTATAAAGGATGCCTATCAAATTCTTTACTCTCATTGATTCAGGGTATCTTTACTTAATGAGCTACCTCAATGTGATTTTCAAGCCCCGCAAGGGTTCTTACCTATATGCAAGTAGCACTAGTTTTTCTCATCAGGATCTGTTTAGTTTGCCCACTGAGGGACCACAGATTGTGAGATTCAGATACCCAGGCAGGGAAGACCCTCTGAGGCAGACTTTGGAGATAAGCATGTTCAGTTATCATGAGTTAGGATGGCTACAGACCTAGTAGATGTCCTCCAAAAGGGGCCAAGGTTGATGAAGTAGAGCAGGGCCTTGGGGCAAGGGACTTGCCTATTATGGGCTGGAGAGACAACCAAGAAGGTCCAGCTCCTTCTGTATCCTGATATGCTGTCTGTTGCACCACCACTGACAGCATATCAAGTTAAGGGATTAAGTTGTTAGTAAAGTTATGGCCTGTATTCATTGTGTCTTGACTGTTTACTGGTAACAGTATTTCCTTCAAACATGTTATATGCATTAAAGCATCATTTGCACAATTTTTGATTAATTGCATTGAAATGATTACATTCTCTTCTCCTGTTGAGAGTTCCATGACATTCCCTTACCCTTTCATTGGACAAGCAGAATAATATTGCAGTTCCTTGTCATCAAATATGAGAGGAAGATGTCAGGATTTATATATCAAAGATGGAACATGTGATCGTAGTTTGTGGCTGGTTTATGACCATTGCTTGCCCTGCAAAAATAAAGCAGGAACTTAGTTTTAAGCATGGCAATCCCTTTCTGCTGAGTTCTTCATGCCTGAACAAGAAGTGGAGCTAAGAAGGAGAGAATGCCCCACTTGAACTAGTTTGTTGTTTGGGCAAAGTTAGCCAAGATAAGCGAGTGCACTGATTGTGTCTTCATCTTATCTGGATATTGAATCATGGCAGCTGGATGTTGCCATGATTAAACTTCTGGATTACCTCACCTGGATGACTGAGAATCTTCAGAGGCATGCCTTCATGTTGTTTGTGCAGAGGAGGCCAAGATGGGTTACAGATCCTGGATGAAGACAATGGGTACAGCCATTGTGTTTGGCCTCAGTAATTTGATTGATAAAATCATAGAATCATATGGAAGATACCTCAAGGGCCATCTAGTCCAACCCCCTGCCATGCAGGAACCCCCATCACAGTATTCCCAACATATGGCCATCCAGCCTCTGCTTAAAACCCTTCAAAGAAGGAGACTCCACCACCATTTGTGACAGCATATTCCATTGCCGAACAGCTCTGTCATGAAGTTCTTCCTAATGTTTACATTGAATCTCTTTTCCTGTCATTTGAAACCATTGCCCCAAGTCCTAGTCTCTGAAGCCTTGGAAAACAAACCTGTTCCCTCTTCAATATGACATCCTTTCAAATATTTAAACAGAGCTATCATATCCCCTCTCAGCCTTCTTTTTGAAAGGCTAAACATTCCCAGCTCCCTAAGCTGTTCCTCGTAAGACATTTCTTCCAGATCTTCAACCATCCTGGTCACCCTCCTCTGTACCCACTCAAGGTTGTCAACATCCTTTTTAAATTGAGGTGCACAAAACTGGACACAGTACTCCAGGTGGGGTCGTAACAGAGCAGAATAGAGAAGTACTATCACTTTCCTTGATCTAGACACTATGCTTCTGTTGATGCAACCAAGAAGCACATTGGCTTTCTTGGCCGACACATCACACTGCTGACTCATATTCAATTTGTGGTCCACCAAGACTCCAAAATCCCTTTCGCAGGTACTATTTTCCAACCATGTGTCTCAGATCCTATATCTGCGCAATTCATTATTTTTACCTAGATGTACTACCCTACATTTCCCTCTGTTGAACCCCATTCCATTAGCTTTGGCCCATTACTCTGCCAGGCATGCTTGAAAACTATAGGCAGATTAGCACCTGGTGGTGGAGTTGTGGTCTGGTCCTCCTCACTGGGCTCCAAGTCCAAATAAAATAAAATACAATAAAATAAACTGAACGGCCTGCGCCAGAGCTGGTAGGCAGGCCACGTGGTTTGCACAAAAAATAATATAAAAATAAAAATAAAAATAAACAAATAAAACCAATCTGGCATGCGGGCCCCGGTAGTGGCTCGCAAGCACCGAACCTGACCTGCGGGTCTCCGAATCGGCCTGAGGGCCAAAAAAAAAAAAAAAAAAAAAAAAGATCCTGTGTGGGCTCCGGTACTGGCCCACGAGCACCAGACCTAGCCCTCAGGCTGCGGAACCAGCCCGCGGCTGGCAAAAGAAAAAGAAAAAAATAAATGCCGACTCACCCGCACTACAGCTATAGTGCAGGCCACGTGGTCGGCAGTAATAAAATAAAATAAAAATAAAAAATAGGGGGCTTCACAGTCGGCGCATTAAAAAATCAAATAATTTTTTAAAACAAAATAAAGAAAAATAAAAAAATAAAACGAGCGCTGACCCGGCCCCAGGGGCCGCACAGTCGGCGCTCTAAAAAACAAACAAATAAGACACTGGCCACAAGCCAGTGCCTCAAAAGGCCCGCACTGGGGACTTTTAAAACTCAAAATAAAATATATATTTTTTAAAAAAGGAGCACTGATCTGGCCCCAGGGGCCACACGGTTGGCGCTTGAAGAAAAAAAAAAGAGGAACTGGCCCCAAGCCAGCACCTTAAAAAGGCCCTGCTGCAGGAGCCAGGATCTGCCGCCGCTGCCACAGCTGCCTAGTAAGGACCAAACTGGTTCGGATTAGTTCGGGTTCATACATTTTTTTAAAAAAATTGTACGAACCCAAACCCGAACTGAACCAAAGGTGGGCCCGAAACAGATGAACCCGAATCATGGGTTTTCTGTTTCGTGCCCACCTCTACTCATGGGCTAATGTGGGAAGGAGAAGAGTGTAAAAACAAATAATGAAGTGATGCTGGGCATTGTAGAAGTAAGTAATATACATCCATCTGTCCAAGTTCTAATCCAGTAGGGAAAATATGATACTTTTAAAAAATCATATTTAAAACACTAGCTGAAATCCTGTTGCTTTGTAACACAGGCAGAAGGCAAATCATGTAACATTCCCTTGAGTCCAGCTTGCTAGTAATGAGTGGGATTCTTGAAGGTTTGCTCCTTCAGCAGATGCTTGCTTTCCTGAAAAGAGCAGTGGCAACTCTGTCAGATGGAAGTGAGATAATGCTACACCATTTGGCTTCTGCCTGCTTGACAAAACAACAAGATTTTGGCCACTGTGCTTGATTTGGGAGTTGATTTTTTTTTTTAAAAAAAGTGAAGTGTGGAAAGCGTGTGTGGATTCACCCAGATGTAGGGCTGCAGTTTAGGAGATCAAGGTTCATGTCTCTGCAGACCTCAAGGAGCCTCTGAGCCTTTCCCTTGTTCTTTGCTCGACCTTATTTATTTATTTATTTATTTCTTACACTTATTAACCGCCCGTTTTTCCCATAGGGAACTCTGGGCAGTGTACAGACGTCACCCAACAGTGACTACCCAAATACAAACAAACCCCAACGATCATAAACAATCAAAACCTAAAAAAATACAATAATATATAAATACTGTATAAAACACACACACACAAAATGGCGAATAAAATCAGCATTACACCACTTAAACAAGACAGAATCAAAGCCAAGGTTGAATCCGGCAGGCCCACAGAAAAGACGCACAGCTGTTCGGTCACTCTTCAAAATCCCAAACCAGGAATTTGGGGAAATATGTATTGAAGCATGGAAACATAAAAATGTCAATACTCCAGGATTCTATATGGCCATTGCTGAGTTTGGGGTGGAGCAGGAGGAGAAAGACACAGAAAAGTCCTAAAAATCATCCTGGTTAAGTGTTGAAACTATAGCAGTTGACAAATTGAAATTGAAGCTCCCACCCTAGCAAGCTGCTGAAGCTACAGGATTTGACAAGCTTAGTGTGAAGTGAATGGCCTGATTTTCTGACCCGGGAATTGCCATGTTTCTGAGTGCTTCTGTTTCCAGCTAGCACAGGAACAATCATTTGTCTGAGAAAGAGAAAATTGATTTCAACTTTCCCTGTGGTAAACCATTCCTTGACAACAGTACTCAAGCTGCTTCTTCAAATCTACTATCTTTAAAGTAATCTTAGTTTGACTGCCGATCCTGCCAGGAGATTTGGGGAGTTTTCTGTTTCTCGCTCTGTAGCCTGCACCTTGATGATCTAAGTGAAAGAAGAAGGATAAAGAGATGAGAGGAAGTAGAAGAGAGGAAGGGAAAACTGGGTAATCATTTTTCAGTGATATAAATGAGACATGGAATTTAACAAACAAATATGCAAATGTTTCCTTCTCTTCAAAGCTCAAAACAATAGTTAGGGCAGAGGATATCAAATCATGGAGGGGACTCCCTTTCATCTTTCTGGGAGGGCCTTTGGGATCATGACGTAATGCCAATTTAAAATACCACTATAAATTCTATGTGAACATTCAAAATATCCCTTTTTTGAATATAAATGTAATTTAATTGGATGTTTTCTGTTATTGATGATAAAAGTAATGGGTGACCATCTGCTAAATATGGCTAACTGGGCGGGATGACTAAAGGCCAGCTGAGATGTCCCTAGGGCAGCTGATGTACTGAATTATTATCCTTCCCTGCCTTACATTGTTGGAAATTAATTAGAACCACATTCTCCTCGGCTGAACTTCATGCTGTCAAAGTGGTTGCACCTTAGCTTTTCCCCTTACCTTTCTCCTTCTGTACTCCTTTTTTTTTTTTTTTTTTTTGGAGTTTATCTCTTTAACACTGCAGCTGGCACATCTTTGAAATAAGCCTGCACTGTGAATCTGGATCCAGCCAAGTGCAGTACATTTTCTATGGAAACCCCATTTTGCAATGGAAATAATTCCCATGGGGTGAGATATACAGAAGAGGGTTTTCATTTGGTCGGTGTGTTTTGATTAAAAATGTTGGTGACTTACAAATAAAGATATATGGAACATTAGTGGAGAGCTAGCAGTAGGATTTTATATTTGTAATTCGTATCTGTAAATGGATTGCACAAAAGTTAATTTTGTTCACTGAATTACACAAACCATTGTTTTAATCCGTATTCTGTGAAGAATAACAAACTGGATCCAAATCAATGGACTGCAACCTCAGTGGGGTATGAATGTGGGTGTGTTTGTGTTTGCTGTGTATGTTCTCCACTACTAGAGATGGGCACGACTAGAGAAAATGATGTTTTCGAGTTGTCATGTGTCGGAGGCAGCCCGTGTCGGCTCGTTTTCATTTTTCGCGAAAAACCACAAAAATTAGTCGGTTTGTTTTTTCGTTGTCGTTATACTGGATTTTTTGGGGGTAGCGGGCTCCTGGAGGCACCTCTGTGGGCTGGGTGCCTCCTCTGGCCCGCTATAAAGGGAAAGTGGGCTCCTGGAGGCACCCGTGGGTGCCTCCTATCCTCACCCACTAGGAAGGGGCAGCAGCAGGCTCCAAGAGACCCCTCAACATGGGGTTCTCCCCTCCTCACCTGCTGCTGCAAAATGGCATGCATAGCCATATGGATATGCATACCATTTGCAGACAGTGAGACCACCTGGTCCTCTGGTACGACCCTCCAAGGAGTGGGTCGCACCTGCCATGTCCCACAAAGAAGGGAATCGTACTTGCGTGTAGTGCAATGCAAGTAGATCTGGCTATGGGCTAAGGTGGGTTAGTGCAAGGGCTAGGGTTAGGCTAATGAGAGGTAAGGTTATGGTGGGCTATTGGGTTGCACCTCTGGGTGCCTCTCTGACCCACTAAGAAGACAGTCTGTGACGTATGGGTAAGGAGTCAAGGATTAGGGTTAGGGGGTTAGGGGGCTAGGGCAGGTTTTAGGGGGCTTTTTGGCACATCCCAGAAGTCTCCGTGGCCAAGTGGCCATGCGATTGGTGGGATGGCTCCAAAAATTTGCATGGTCGTCCCCTCCCACATGGCTGGCCAGGCCACTGGGCCAGCCCATCATTGCACCCTGCGCAGGTGTAAATAAAATAAAATAAAATAAAATCAATGGAGGACAGAGGAGGAGAGGAGAGACATTTTGTTGCAAGAAAAAACCCACTGCTACTATGAAAAATCTGGCAGTTTATAAATTTCCGCGTGTTTCTGTTGTGCTTGTGTGTTTTTGGACCATGATTTCAAAAACAATATTGCGTTCGCCGCCCCATTTTGGATCCCCCACCCACACCGCATGGCATGGCAACTCGAGTCCGGCTGCCCAGGACGGGGGGGAGGCGGGACCCCCCCTCCAGAAACAATCCCTCCGGTAGGTGCCCTGCGCCCTTAGTCAAGCAGGCATTTTTTCTGCCTGCTTTTTGGCCCGGGAATGGGTGGGGGGGAGACCCGGGAGAGTTTAAAAGTTTTTTCCTGTGCCGCCCGTGCTGCTTGCTTGCGCTTTGGCGGCCGGCGGCGAGACTGGGCTTTTTGCAGCGAGTCCCACCAGAGCATCCCAGGACGGAGGGAGCGGAGGCCGGGACCCCCCTCCAGACCAGAAACCCCCCCTCTGGTAGGTGCCCTGCGCCCTTAGTCAAGCAGGCATTTTTCTGCCTGCTTTTTGGCCCGGGAATGGGTGGGGGCACTGGGGGGAGAGTTTAAAAGTTTTTTCCTGTGCCGTCCGTGCCGTGCGGCTTGTTGCTGCTGCGAGCCTGCGGCGAGTCCCACCAGAGCAGCCCAGGAGGGAGGGGGGAGGCCGGGGAGCTCCAGAAACCACCCCTCTGGTAGGTGCCCTGAGGCACCAGGAGGGAGGAGGGGGAAGGCCGGGGACCTCCAGAAACCACCCCTCTTGTAGGTGCCCTGAGGCACGGCAGGCATATTTCCGCCTGCTTTTTGGCCGGGAACTGGGTTTTTTAACTTTTAAAAACTTTTTTTTTGTGCCGCGTGGCATCGTGCGATTGCGCGATGCAAGTAACGAGCATGACAAATCAGACCAAAATTGTTCGTTCGTCGGTTCGAGCTCGAAGTCTGGTGGAGTAATTCCCGTTACCGTTTCCGTAGAGTAACGGAACCGAGTAACGGAAACGGAAACGGGAATACCGCTAAGTTGTGCCCATCTCTATCCACTACATTCAGACCAGCGATTGTTAAATTTGGTGAAGCCCCTTTGTCTGTAAAAGAAAACAGATACATAGGATTGACACTTTTCCAAACACTGTTATCTTCTATTTTAATTCATTCTCTAAGAACGATTGCAAGTTCTTTCAGTGGGAAGAGTTTTCTGGAGAATATAATCTGTTCTTGGTTTATGTTGTTTAAAAATTCTCTGTTCCCCTAGAACAGTGGTGGCAAACCTTTGGCATTCTAGATGTTTTGGACCACAACTTCCAGAATTCCAAGCCTAGATTGCCAGTGACAAAGGATTGTGGGAGTTGTGGTCCAAAACTTCTGGAGTGTCAAAGGTTTGCCACCACTGCTCTAGAATAAGGGTGTGGAACTCAGGGTACTCCAGTAAGTTATGGACTACAGTTCCCACAGTGACTTATTGTTGGCTCTGATGGGTTGGGCTGACTGGAGTTCTAGACCAAAATATCTGGATGTCCAGACCTACCAATGTCTTCCATTAAATCAGACGTCCTGTACCATCATCTGTAGCCAGTATAACCCTTGATAACAGACAATGGGAACCTCCTAAATCCAACTACATCTGGTGGATTAATGCAGACCTGTGTTCACTGAATTTCGTGTAGCAATTTCTTACATTGTTAAACAGCATTACATCTGTCCTCTGACCAATACTTGCACAAAGGGGGATTGTAAAGCACAGAGTGGGTCTGCAGCAGAACAAGGTGATCAGCTTCAGGTGGTACTTTCTTGCCTTCTCCTATTTGTCAGTATTCCAGATAAAATGAAAGGGTGGGGTAATCTTCAAATCTACCATGCACCACCCCATTCCCTAAGAGTTCAAGACCAAAGCTTGAAGCAGGAGATAGAACACTGTGATTTCTAACATAGTTTGGGTTGGATTCATGGGATAGATGCTGTGCTTTATTGGAAGCACAAGAAATACTTTCTTTCAGCTACTTTGTGTTGCCTGGGAGGGAAATGGAACTGGAAGTTTTGAAAAATAGTTCTTGCATACCAACAGGATACAAGTTCTTAGACCAGATTGCTCTCCTTTCATAGTATCAAGGACCCCAACCCAATAGTTATTAATTTGTTGCCACTTCAAATATAGACTCTATTCTTCTTCTTCACTTCCATTACAGTAATTGGTGACTTTGGGAAGGTTTTAATCACCAGGATTATTATATGGAGCACCATTAGAAGCCAACAAACAATGAAACAACAACAAGACTCAGTCTCTTTTTTACATTTTTTCGTATTTTCTTTTAGTTTGCTTCTAAAAGCTTCTTCTACCTCACAGAAAGCAATTATGCAACTTTAATGATGTACCCTGTTTTGAAATGTTTAGAATATACTCTGTTTTTAAATGATTTACTTAGTCTTCAGAAGTTGAGAGTTTTTATGGGAACAGGTATTTCAGTGCTACTGAATTTGAGAACAGAAGGATTCACGAGACTTGGGATGTGATCAGATGGCAGTTAAGAATTACATAAGATTATGATCTCCCTTAAACCAACCTTTCCACATGTACAGGAATTGTTCTAATCCAATTCCAAAACCAATTAGCCTTGCTGCTGGACCAAAAAGGGTCCATCTTGAACATGGAACAGAGGCAGGCTAGTTCTTGATCTCCTGTGAATCATGTGTAAATTGCTGGAAATTGGAAAGTAGAATGCACTGACTGGACCGTGCCAAAATCAGTCCAGAACATGAGCTATTTCTACCAGGCAGGATTTGATTAAAATCAGACTGAGTTACAATCACAATCTAAATCATGAATGAAATTTTAAAATAAGATATTTTTTTAAAAAATAAATAAATTGCGATTTAAATCAAATTAAAAATGAGCATGGTCAGGTTTTAAGGTCATCATGAAAGGCATTTCTCTTGGTCTCACGACCTTCAGAAGTGCATTTGATGAAACATGGGAAAGGGCCTTCTCTGTTGCTGCTCCCAGACTTTGGAACTCTTTTCCACAAGAGGCTAGGCTGGCCTCCTTTTTGTTGCAAGCAGGTGATGGCCTTTCTCTTCAGGCAAGATTTTCTTCAGTGTATGATGGCCTGTGTGGGTTTTCTAAATAGATTGTTATACCATACTGTTGTGGATTTATTTTGGCATTGCTTATTGTATGGTATTCTTTTGATCCTTTTCAGTATTTATGTGCTTATTGTGTTAGCTTATGATTCATACTGGGTATTCTTGAAACCTACATTTCTCTACTCCTTTCTTGCTCTGGGTAGGTATGAATTGTCTTCCTGCTCTTATATTGCTTTATCACACTTTGCATCATCATCATCATCATCATCATCATCATCATCATCATCATCATCATCATTATAGACCACACCAATTATTATAGACTGCACCAATTATTATAGACCGTCCAGAGTTCCCTGTTGGGAACTCTGGATGGTTAACAGCAGAAGCAAATAAACAAAGCAGATAAACATGAGTTAAAGGTAGAGATGGCCATGAAACGTCAAAATGGCATTTTGTTTTGCTTTTTGTTTTTAATTGTTTTTGTTTTGTTTAAAACAAAATGATTTTTAAAAAAGTTTCCTTTTTTGTTTGTTTGTTTTTGCTTTTGTTTTTAAATTTTTTAACTCGTGCTAGCCAGCTGGCCTGGGGGCTGGGTCAGCACATTTTTATTTTTTTAAAAAAAATTTCTTGCACCAACCAGCTGGCCTACGGGCCATGTCAGCAATTTTGTTCCTTATCATGCTGTTTTTTATTTTTTAATTTAATTTATTATTCCCTGCCCGATTGCGCTCAATCAGGTGGAGGAAAGGGCAGACTTTTTAAACTTTTTCCCCCACCAAAGCCCCGCGCTTGAGCTGATCGGTGGTGGCTTCGGTGGGAAAAAAAGCCTGCGGTTTCCCAGACGTGGGGAGGGGGGAGACCACCAGTTTTTACCCACCGGAATGCATTGCTTCAATGCATTCCTATAGGAAAATGAAAAACAAAGCAAACAAACAGAAATTTCTGTTTCATTTCATTTCATTTTTCTTTAATGGGTCTGTTCGTTATTTGTTTCATTCCGAAATGAAACAAATAATGAATAATGAAATGAATAAAAAATTCATTTCGTGCCCATGTCTAGTTAAAAGACACAAATGTACCCAACAAAGGCAAGAGGGTGGCAAACAAGCAAACAAGGCTAACAAAAACAAATGCATTAGCGATTCCCAAAATATGCTCTAAATAGCCAAGATTTTAAGGCTCTCTTAAATGCTGGCGGAGACTCAGCTCATGCTGTTGGAGACAGTGTTTGACTGACCAGTGTTAGGCTTCAGCTACAGAGAAGCCACAATTTCATTCTCCGTTGTCATCTTGAAATGTTTACTGGACTATGAAGATTCTTTGGATAAACGTTCATTGTGGAGTGGTAGCTCTCCTTAATTCATTAAAAACAGAGTTTGCAAAATGCGGAGCAGATCTGTCTGAATGCCTGAAAAAGTAGTGGACATGCACAAGAGGTTAATGAAATTTAGAAGTATCTAACTCAGCTTTTAAAGCAAGGATTAGGGTTTTGCATTCGTTTGGGTGATCAAACATACAACTTATTTTAAAGCCCCTTGTTTACTTGAGTTTGCATGGCAAGGGAAGTGTTATTCTGCCAGCGGCTTCATCCATGTAATATTCTGTGACACATTCATGACAACAGAGGGATTGGATCCTCTATTACACAGTGAACCGATATAATTGATATGACATTGGATTTTGTGTAGCTGTGTTTCTGCAACTTGGAATTTATGCACAAAATATCATTTCTCTCAGTGTGTTCTTAATGGGGTGAGCACATCTGGGCTTGTTACAAGATGAGGGTATGGAGTGTTTGTTTGTCATTTTCTGAATGTAAATCTTATGCTGTTACTTTTGATTCAAAGGCATCTAGCAATCAGATAAAAAAGCAAGGCATACTGAAAACAGAATCAATTGCTTCTTGTATGGGAAGGTATTTTGGTGACTAATCCAGTTTCATATGGGAACCTGGCAGTCCTCCATTTCCCTAATATTTTATAACACTTGGGTAGCATAATAAAGCTTGCAAGAGATAGAAACTCCTTAGAGCTATATGACATGCAGACCTAGGCTATTGTGATGTATATTTAGCTACCAGTGCCCTAGATTTGTAGCAAGTAGGAGAAAATATGATATAAACAACATTTGCTGGCCATTTGGCTCTGACTGACTGTGTGATCTAATTTAAAATAAGGGCAAGCATTGGCATGTGTTGGAGTTCTAGTTTATAAACATGGTTCCTTTAGTGAGAAACACGCTTGTGCTGAGGATGGTCTGGTTTTTGATAATTGCATGTCATTCACTTTCATATTGTAGGAGGCTACCCCAAGGGTAAATTAAAATAATCTAGGAAGACAAAAGAAAATAGGCCTCAAATTCTTATGTGTCTTGACCTCACATGTCAGGACAAGGAGCTGCAACTTACCTCCAGATGTCCAAAGAAGCCCCCACACACACACACGCACAAAGTACCCCCCGGGTGCCTGGAGACACCATAATCGCAGGGATACTTCTCCTTACTGCTCTCTAAAATTCCTCCAAGTTTGATGAAGATTGAGTCTTGTGTATCTTAGATATATGCCCACAAAATGCCCCCCCCCCAAGTGCCCTTTAATATCTACCTCCTTTGCTGTCCATGGTGACATGCTATTTGGTCTCCTAGTACTTTCCCAATAAGATTGGTGCAAATGATTTGAAGCATATCCTGCCATCTCTAAGACTAACATATTAGTTAATTTGTATTTGATGTTTTGCAAATAATAAAGCTTAGATATGGGGGTTGTTCCAGAATGACTTAGTAGGTATTGCATCTTGCATGTCCAAGTTGCTTCTTTTATTATTCTAAGGGCCTTTTCACATGACCCCTAAGATCCGCTGGCCACTTAAATGTGGACCAGAGATCTTGGGGGTTCGTTGCTCTTCCTGCCTCCCCACCCCTCCGCACTTCCTTGCTCCTGTCTGCGTGAGGGGAGGGAGAAAAAAAGAGATGAAAAATGCAGGCTCACCTCCGAAGCCACTCGGTAGCCCCGTCATCGTCCTGATTCCTTCTCTTAAAGGGCGGGAGGCAAAAAAACCAAACAGAAGCGAGGAGAGCCGGGCACTCACCAGATTACATCCGGATCTGGGGATTTTCACCCTCCAAGAGCAGGTACATGAAAAGTGCGCTGGGACGTGCTTAGGTGGGCGTGGTCGCACTTAATTTCCTGCAAATTCCGGAGCTGGTGGGGAAACAATTGTAAGCTCTGGAGCTGGCAGCCATTTGCGGCGGAGTTTAGGGGTCGTGTACAAATACCCTAAGTTTCTTCTTGTGTGAAGCATAAGCAATGATCCCCCTTCATAAAGACTATACGTGTTTCCCTTCTAAACTGTGAGTACTATTTTATCCTCCATTTAAATGTTCTGATAATTCATTCAGTATTGGGGGTTTAAATGTCTGTTCACTGAATAAAGAAACATCAACATGCCAGTTACTGTGTGGTCTACCCCAATTTGAAAACAAAAATGTTAATGAAATGGGAGAATAATTGTTGGTTGTTATCCCATCTGTGGTGCTTGTTTTAATCTGAAAAACTGAAACAAGAAAATAGTCAAAAATCATAATGATGCACTGGAAAGATTAAGTCCTATCCTTGGGGTGTAGGCTGTGGCAAGGAGAAGTTAAACCTAGTTCAGCCATGGAGGCCTTAAGTGTAACTCTCACCAAATAATGTTCTTTATGTGTGGTGTGTGCCTGCATAAAGCTGGATCTCAAGTATCCCCTCCAATCAACACATAATAGTGCTTCATATTGACTAGATCATTGGAACACCAATAGAACAGGTTTGTAGCACTCACATTCAGACCATAAACATTAATAGCACTATTACAATTTGAGCATTCCATGATAAAAATGAGAAAGCATCATCTAGATCAGTGATAGCTTGCTGAACTTGAAAAGAAACATGTTTGTTCATCAGTAAAATATGCTCGCCACTCTTTTTGATAGATTAGATGTTACAGATAGTACATCTAATCAAGCTTTTAAAAAGTTCACTAGTGATGTTTTGCACTAAACCAAGGTAATATTTTCCCCATCCTTATACCAAGGGGGTCAAATTCTTTTTAGGCCATGTTTTCCTGTGTCTAGAGATCCTTCCTTGAAGTTCATAATGACCATGGTTGTTTATAAGAATGATGGAGAAGTTTGTTCAGTTCTCCTTTTAGGATCTTTCAATGTGCCTAACTCTAAACATAGTCACTCTTTTGGAAATGTTGTGATGCAGTTTAAGTCTGCATATTATGGGGGACATGTACATAAATGCTAATGTGATGCAGAATTTCATACAAGATGACAGGAGATACTGTATGTATGCAAATATGTCCATGAGGTTTTCAGATAACCTTTTAAAAAATCACTGAGAACACTTTAAATATGGAAATATGAGTGGCTAAATTGAAAAAACAACAACCCTGATCCATTTAGAGTTAGGAGCAGCGCACTACTACAAAATATAATCAGTGACCTCAGGAATCCTGACCCAGTTTGTAGAAGGTCAGACTTCTGGACCAGTGAAGAACTGCAGCTGTCACGCCACATTTTTGCCTGCCCGCTGTCACCAGCTGGTGGAAAAGAGGGAAATGTAATGCATAACTGCCCCCTAAGCATTGTATTTGGTGAGATCCTTAGCATGTATCTCTTTTGAAGGTGCTGAACCTCAGCAAATCCAGGCAACAAGAAAACATTCATTAATATGGACATATTTTGCTCCAAGACAGTTTTATCAAGCTGTCAACCTCCTTCCATGCCAAGGATAAGCAATCGTTGTGGATGGAATAAGTACTTCCTTGGGAAAACAATTAAGTGGCAATAGAATTGGTCTGCCTGCCCACTACTTAAAGCTGCCCTTCTAGAATAAAACTCAGACCTAGAATGACTTCCGCATAATTTTGAAGACTGTAAAGATCTTAAAGGTAAAATACTGCAGACATTTATCGTGTCTTCTTCAAAAATATTGTTGCAGACTTGCTAACCATAAATACTGATTTGTTATTTTTATTTCTGCCTTTGTGAGTTGCTTTCTATCCTTTTATTATTAAAAGCTAAGCTCAGCCCTGTTTTTCATTCTGTGCTGCAGGGCTCATGCACTTCCCATCCCCCTTCTTTTTTAGTGCAGCTGTTAGAATAGATAGTGTTCACTTCCATGTTCAACAGGTCTTAACCTCCAAAAACTGTTCCCTAATCAGACCTAATGCATTCTGATCCTGACTCCCCCACCATCACTAACACAGTTAACACTAACCACAATTATCTATTACAATACAAGAGAATTATTGTATTACTATTTGCTTTCTTAAAAAGAAGTGAAAGCTTCCGACATGCATCTTGAAACAGGATGGGATAAACAAGATAGGGTCCCTTGTGTGTGTGTGTGTGTGTGTGTGTGTGTGTGTGTGTGTGTGTGTGTGTGTGTGTGTGTGTGTGTGTGTGTTGTGTTGTGACGTTACAGTCGTGACAGATTCTTAGTGACTCTACGTCCATGGAGTTTTCTTGGCAGAAATACTGGAGTGGTTTGCCAGTTCCTACTCCAGGTGCCTACAGCATCTGATATTCCCTGGTGGTTTCCCATCCAAGTACTAACCAGGGTTGACCCTGCTTGGTTTCCGAAATCAGGCGAGTTCGGATGTAGTTATTTATCATTTAATGCAATATCTGAGTGCAGATGACACATAGCAAGGTTGTAAAGAATTAAATTATTCATTTAATTATTCATTTTCAGTGAGCCACCTTCTTCAGAGTTTAAGACCTGCAAGATTTCTAGTTACTAGGAGAAGAATAAGGCAACAACAAGTTTTGAGGATCCATGTTTCAACACTTCAACCAAAACTGGTTTTATCTTCTTTTGTAACCCCCCACTGGCAATACAGAGGAAACACAGGCTGATTAATCAAAAATACATTGGTAATCCATTCTTCTTCTAATTTTAAAAGGTTTATGCAACAAGGTAACCGGTACGAGAGCTTGGCTGCATAATTTACATAATGTGTGAAAAAATATTATTACAAATGTGAAAACTCTTGTCCAGATTCAACAGAAAACATTTCACCATCTTGCTATTTGTGGTTTTTTTATCCATGTGTATAGGAACAAAAGTGATTGTTTACATCCATAGAAGAATTTATAGAAAATCTTAGGTACCCAGAAAACTTCATGTGCTCAATGACAAATAACCTTTTCTGCTGATGTCTGGAAGAGGAAGAAGGATGATTCCTTCCCTCAAATATGTCCTCTGGTTGTGGACTACCATGTCACTCCATTCTCTTCCTTTAGTTACTAATCATAACCAGCAGAAGCTGAGAAAACTGAGGATTAATTTCCACATACTCGTTAGCTATTGGCATCTATTAACACCCTCCAAATTCACTGCCAACCAATACTTCTTGCTCTTGTTGTTGATCCTAATAATATAGGAATTGGTCATGCAGCTTCTGGCTGTTGCTTGCATGGATAACAATATTTGTTTCTTTACAAACTTAACACAGACAGGCTTCAAATTTGGAAGAGGAAAGTAAAACGAGTGAACAAGATCCATTTTTAAAAACAATAATAGGAGCTAGCAAGACTTTTTGGAATTGTAGTCATCCCTCGCCATTTTGCGGTTCAGGTACTGCGGTCCCACTATATCGTGGGATCGTAGTACCTGAGCCTTGGGGGTGTGTGCGGGAGTGCGGGGGCGATCACATCACCCTGCGCTGCCACCCCGCACTCCTCCGAGAAGCCTCGGGGGCGCAGGGGGAGGGGGCGATTGCATCACCCCATGCCGCCCCCCCCACTCCTCTGAGAAGCCTTGGGGCTAGGCGGGGAGTGGGGGGGTGATTGTATCTCCATTGAAATGTATTGGCTCAATGCATTTCAATAGAGAAGTTTTTCCCCATTGGAATGCATTGAGCCAATGTATTCCAAAGCGGAAAATTTCTCCATTGAAATGCATTGAGCCAATACATTTCAATGGAGATGGCCCCAGAAGAGAAGTCTTGGGGCAGTGTGGTGTGGGAGGTGGTGGGAGGTCAGATCCCGCAATGCGGCTGGCGCGTGCCACCCCAAGACTTCTCCGACCGGCGCACACTGGTGGCAGCAGGGGGATCTTATTGCCCCTTGCCCCCCAGGCCCCACTCGACCTGCTTCTGCATATCACAGATTTTCAGGCACCGTGGGTCGGGTGGGTCTCTAACCCCCACGATAGGCAGGGGGTTACTGTATACAGGAAAGCCACAGACCAATTAGTATATTGTCATGATAGGTAAGAGCAGAACAACATGTATTGGTTGGCAGGGTCAGGCTGGCCTTACAACCTTTATACTGTGTGTAGAATTTTCAGAGTTATAACATTGCTTCCTCCAATAAGTGGCTCTGAAAATATATCTTCCTCCCTGAATTTTGCTATTCATTATGAGGAGATCACTGATAAGATTTATCAGAAGTAAATAAGGAATAAATGTATGGAGGCCGTTGACAATATTAACTTCATATGCAGCATATTTCCTTTACATATGTACAGAAGAAGATGCATGGCCAATTAAACGGAAGAAAGAACACTGAGTTACAGAAAATTTAAGGGATGATTCATGGACTTGCACAACACTGGCTCTTCGGCTTGAATACAGAGATGAGAACCACCCATAGAGTCGGGCACGACTAGCACGCATGTGCGGGGGGAACCATTACCTTTTATTAACTCAGATTTTAAGTATTTCTCTAAGAGTACACATGCTGACAAAGTATTCCATAGTCATAGTCCTGGAGATGAGAACATGAGCTCTGTTGATAAGGACACCTACTCTTAGCTAGCTAGAAAATCTATTTTGAAATTGCCTCTTATTGATTCCTATGGAAGGAAAGCCAGGAGGAGAGTGGAATGCTTGTCTTGGAGCTTGGGAAGTAATGAAGGATTTAGCTGGAAGCATGGTTTTGTTCTGCTTTGCTGTGCTGTGCTATGGAGTGGTTTGTTTTGTTTTGCCCTGTTTTGGTGGGCAGCTGGGCACAACACGTTCAACTGGGCAAAATATGTTTCTGTGAAATTCCAGTGTATGGGCAGCTGGAGAAATGTGAATCAAGTTAGCTGCATGTTGTGCATTGGAGATAAGGCTTTGGAATGGAAATTGCGAGCATGTAGAAATCCTCAGCGAAGCTGTAAGACCTAAAGACTACAAGAAATCTAAGGAAAATCCAAACCAAAACAACACATTGTTGGAAAGATACCAACCTGAGACACCACATGTCTGACCAGATAGCAAAAATAGGGATGTTTACTTTGCTATAGAATAAAGGCAGATTCGTAGATGAATTGGCATTGTATGGAATCATAAGGAGCTGCTCAGTCCTGAGGAGAAACTGAAGCTGATATCTCTTTTGAGTGATTCACACTTTCTGTTTGACCCCCACCTACCTGCCAGCATTGTGGCATTTGTTCAGTTCAAATATCTGCTTAAAAAAACCCAAAACAGCTTGCAAAATTCATATGGAGTTCACCAATAATGCTGAAGGGCTTGAAATAATGGTAGGCGTCCTATTGATATGTGAGGCATTGAAGAGGGTTCTCACACTTGGGTTCTGCCTCTGGGATTTTTGCATATTGCACCAGGAACTTTCTGGTTCCTTGGACATCTTGAGCTCTGTGGGTTGAGGGCATAGGGATTATTCTAAAGACTTGTCAGTTTACCTTACAGTCCAATCAGGAAAAATAATAATCATAATCATGTGCTGTCTGGTCAGTTCTGATATATGGTGGCCCTTTCCAGGTAGAGAATACTCAGGAGTGGTTTACCATTTCCTTCTTGTGGTGGAAGTCTGGAATTGTGCACCTTGTCCAAGGCTTCTACATGCAGGAAGCAGAGTGGGGAATTTCAGCTCCCAAGCTTTGGGATAGATAGACAGATACCTAAGCGACTAAGCTATCTGGCCAGCTTTAGAAACACTATGTAGAATGTGTTCTATGTAGAACTATGTAGACTGTGCACGAACACCCCCCCATCACAGAAAAAAATGATGCATTTACTGTCAACTTTTATTTGTTGTATTCACTTGTCTTTCTTCTGACCCCAAATTCTAGATCTCAGATTTCTGTAAGACACTCCTACAAACAGTACAATTCCCACTGAAAATGTCAGTGTATGCTTCCCTAAAATGTTACTCAGCAAACATGTTTAAGCTACTGATGATCGACATGCAGACAAATTTCTTGCACTATTTTGGACAATGCCTCTGTCATTTGGGGGCAGGAAATGGGCACAGGAATGATGAGCAATATAATTTCCTTTTCTGTTATGTGTATGTATGTTGATTTCATGTAAGCTTGAGGATTTCTGGCAAGCACAACAATTTCAGGATATTTGAAATTATTTTGTAACCCCAAACACGTAAAAGAATTCCATACAATCAGTGGGTAACATTCAGCTAATTGTTCAGGGAGCAGCAGATAGGTGATAGAAATTCTAATTTTGTTTAGTACATTTCACACCTAAATGAGTGAAAATATATGTTGGACTGCTGGGGACAGTACCAAACTCCCAAGAGAAGCTCAGCAATTAAAAACCCAGCAGCTTGATTGCCTGGAAACTGTGTGTGTGTGTGTGTGTGTGTGTGTGTGTGTGTGTGTGTGTGTGT
>JAHTLZ010003557.1:0-23197 GCA_023846285.1 Phrynocephalus versicolor
TTCTTCTTCTTCTTCTTCTTCTTCTTCTTCTTCTTCTTCTTCTTCTTGGCATAGATTTACAATAGCATAATTATTATGTATTTACCTTCATTTTTATTGCTGGTAATATGGCTAAATGTGAACAGGAAAGTGGGTTAAGTTGGCATACAGAAGGACTAGATTGGCTGTGGCCCGCCTGATGTTGGCCAAACAATTATGTAATTATTTTACAGCTTATTCATGGTTATTTCAGTACATGCATTAACAAGGACATGAGCAATAATTTATTCACAGTAGTCTTTCCGAATGGCATGTAGAATTTGCAATAGTTTTATTTTTAGTAATCACACACTGATATACCTCAGATATCTGGATACATCACCTTCTATGAATCTGATGCTCAAAAGCTCCCCCCCCCCCAAAAAAAAAAAATTGGGGATAAATAAATGACTCCCATTTGTGAAAATGTTTTTCTTCTCTCTCTCTTAGATTAAAAGGATGAAACTTTAGCAGTGAAACAGTGGCAGAAATTATGAACAGCCAACATGATCAAACTTGCTAATTTTGTACATATAATGCAAAATAAATTAGACAGATCCTTTTAATGGCGTTTTGGATGAAACAGAAGAGAGCAATTTACAAATTGTATCTAATGTGTCTTCTGCATTAGTTAAACCGCACAAAGAATTAAAAAAGCATGTTTGTTTTCATCTTTGCCTTATAACTTTCAGAATCTAATCACTGCCTTGCTTATTTTTTTCATGAGTTTATTAATGAAACAATAAACAAACAAATAAGCAAACAAATAATGGGTTAAGTTCTGCAAAGAAAGCTGAATTTTGCACAGATCTTGAAACCTGAGTAATCTTGCATTATCTTTATAATGAACTAGCTGTAGGTTGGGCTCAGTTTTAATTCTATGATTTGCTTCTGTTTAAAAATAGAGCAGTATATGCCAGTCTTGTGTACAGCGACAGATGGTGGCACCACTTGGCACAAAATACACCTTTCTCCCAATGTGTTATGTTTATCAGACAATAGAGGTAGATAAAGTAAAGGTATTTTCTCTGTTTCATTTAAAACAGAGTGACAGCATGCAATAAAAAATTCCTGTAAATAACATTAGCCAGCTGCTCTGTTACAATCACAAAGCTGAACATGGGCTTTTGAAACAGCAACTCATGTAGATTCTTCTTCTTGAAATGTGCCCCCATCAGAAAATATAAGACAACATTTAGACATCTGGTTGAGTGCACAATAATAAGAGGTAAAAGCAGGTGTTCGCGTTTTAATATTTTCTAATGTATTTTTGTTGAAAAATTCTTGCCTTCATTTTATGTGGAAGCATGAATCTTGACATTCACAGTCTGTTTGTGCATTCTTTCTTTTACCTACGCACACATCCCCAGATGCACATTTCTTGAGACACAAGAATTGATCCCAATAATGTGCATTTCTTAAGGTCACCTTCAGTTTTTGAACAGATTTACGGACTTCAAGGGAGAATTGATAGTGATTAGTGTAAGTTGGGAACAAACCACTAAGTCTATAACAGTTGCATTGCTTAGATTATAAGAGCTATACTCACCTATGGGATAGTGTGGTCTCCCCAACACAACCTCAGGTGATCTTGGGCCAGGCACACACTCTCATCCTAACCACAGCACAGGACTCCTGTGAAGGTGAAGTGGGGAGGAGCTGAACTCGGCATGCTGCTTGAGTTTCTTTGAAGAGAAAAGCAGGGGAAAAAAAGATTTAAAATAAATAAAGCAAATAATTCACTCACGTCTTCACAAATGGGCAGACTGGGAAGCCCATTAGAATATGGTTTTGTGAGCAGGTAGGTTTGTGGGATAGAAATTAGAGATTGTCAATCAGACATGTTAGTTTTTCTGTATGGACAAATCGTCTGTAGATTAAGAACCCATTTGGTGGGGCCACTGTGAGATACAGGAAGCTGGACTAGATGGGTCTTTGGCCTGATCCAGCATGGCTCTTCTTATGTTCTTATGCCCCTTTGGACACTCTCAGCTCTATGGTTTTAGAACACTGAGAAGCTCCAAGGAAGATGTTGCCTCCTGACTAGGAAGAGGATATAATGAAGAAATATGAATACAATACATGCAAATTTCTATACAGGGGTGGGAGAAAAGAAGAATCTAGGAACTAAACATAAAACAAGACAGTTATGCTGGTGGAATTCTAAGAAATGTAATGAAACTTTCCACATCCCTGTTCCATTCCAATTCTGAATATTGCTGGGTCTATAAAGGTACTCTGTTTATGTTGCTCTGTCTTCATCTTTCATTCATTAGATTCTAGATTGCCCCCAGTGGGAGTGCAAATGCATTTCTGGATTGTGAATGTAACTCCATTTAGCCTGCTGTGAACCTGTCAAGAGTGTCCTTCTGCATCAGAAATCATCTTAGGCTATTTATCTAAACTTTAAATCTAGAGACAAAACCCAAACCGTGTGAGAATAAGTACAAGCCTCATGCTGATGCTTTTGAATGGGTCCTTCTAAATTAGCCTTGAATGTTGTTTTAAACAAATTGAATTGGCTACATTCCATGCCATTGGCCCCACGAAAGTCTTTATGTTATTCCATAGCCACATTGTAATTGTTTACCAGGGAATTCCCACTTCTTCCATCTTCATTTTTAGTCAAGGGAATAAATTGTGAAGAATAAGTAGATGCCTTCAGTGTGTCAAAAAGGTGTGATTGATTCTGATTGTGGATCCTGATTCCAGCATTTGATTTCTTCCAATAATAAATTGCTCTGGGCCAGTTGTCATATGTTTTGCCGCTGAACACTGCTGTATGAAGAAATCATGGAAGAACATAACTTGTTTGATTCCTTATAACTTCTCTTTTTCACAGGGCTGGAACGAATTGCGAGAGACTCGTCTTATGAACAAGAAGGAAAGGTTCAGTTTGTCATTGATGCTGTGTACTCTATGGCATATGCTTTGCACAACATGCATAAAGAACTTTGTCCTGGATATATTGGCCTGTGCCCACGAATGAGTACAGTTGACGGCAAAGAGCTGCTAGGTTACATTCGGGCAGTAAACTTCAATGGTAAGTTTGTAGCAATTGTTCTGTCCTATAAATAATAGTTTACAAGTGCCAAGACATATTTTCATCTCTATATAGGGATGCATTCAAGCTTAGGATGAGAAACAGTTCTGCTTACAAAATAGAACAACAGTGCATGCTTTCTCACCAAGAGCATTTTCCTCACATAATGTCAATTTTTACCTGAAATCTGCAGAAGTTAAAAATAAATGTATTTCAGTCAAAAAGAGTTGTCTTCGAAATGTGTGCAGGTCAGTTTACAAGCTAGTTTCCTACCAAAGGGAGAGTTAACATACTCATGAAGGGAAAGACAAATTGAAAGCTTGTGGGTTTTTTTTTTAAACTGGTGTGAAATCGTCTTAGTGATGTCTCTGTAAAAGAGGTTCATGTAAAGCTAACTACATTTTTGAAAAAAAAATGCTAATAGGATATTTATATCTCTGGATCCTTTCTTTCATTTCTCTGGCAGCATTCACACATGCTATAAGCCAGGATTCATTTGCTTTCACCACCTGACGTGAAGGCCTGGCACCTGTAGCTGATTTACTCTGTACCTTGTATAATCAAGTAAAGCAAACCAGGAGGTCATCCATGTAGCTTACTGTGATGTCTGAAGCAGAGGTATAAAAGATGCCTATCAAATTCTTTACTCTCATTGATTCAGGGTATCTTTACTTAATGAGCTATCTCAATAAGTGATTTTCAAGCCCCGCAAGGGTTCTTACCTATATGCAAGTAGCACTAGTTTTTCTCATCAGGATCTGTTTAGTTTGCCCACTGAGGGACCACAGATTGTGAGATTCAGATACCCAGGCAGGGAAGGCCCTCTGAGGCAGACTTTGGAGATAAGCATATTCAGTTATCGTGAGTTAGGATGGCTACAGACCTAGTAGATGTCCTCCAAAAGGGGCCAAGGTTGATGAAGTAGAGCAGGGCCTTGGGGCAAGGGACTTGCCTATTATGGGCTGGAGAGACAACCAGGAAGGTCCAGCTGCTTCTGTATCCTGATATGCTGTCTGTTGCACCACCACAGACAGCATATCAAGTTAAGGGATTAAGTTGTTAATAAAGTTATGCCCTGTATTCATTGTGTCTTGACTGTTTACTGGTAACAGTATTTCCTTCAAATATGTTATATGCATTAAAGCATCATTTGCAAAATTTTGATTAATTGCATTGAAATGATTACATTCTCTTCTCCTGTTGAGAGTTCCATGACGTTCCCTTATCCTTTCATTGGACAAGCAGAATAATATTGCAGTTCCTTGTCATCAAATATGAGAGGAAGATGTCAGGATTTATATATCATAGATGGAACATGTGATCGTAGTTTGTGGCTGGTTTATGAACATTACTTGCCCTGCAAAAATAAAGCAGGAACTTAGTTTTAAGCATGGCAATCCCTTTCTGCTGAGTTCTTCATGCCTGAACAAGAAGTGGAGCTAAGAAGGAGAGAATGCCCCACTTGAACTAATTTGTTGTTTGTGCAAAGTTAGCCAAGATAAGCGAGTGCACTGATTATGTCTTCATCTTATCTGGATGTTGAATCATGGCAGCTGGATGTTGCCATGATTAAACTTCTGGATTACCTCACTTGGATGACTGAGAATCTTCACAGGCATGCCTTCATGTTGTTTGTGCAGAGGATGCCAAGATGGGTCACAGATCCTGGATGAAGACAATGGGTACAGCCATTGTGTTTGGCCTCAGTAATTTGATTGATAAAATCATATAATCATATGGAAGATACCTCAGGGGCCATCTAGTCCAACCCCCTGCCATGCAGGAACCCCCAGTATTCCCAACATATGGCCATCCAGCCTCTGCTTAAAAACCTCCAAAGAAGGAGACTCCACCACCATTTGTGGCAGCATATTCCATTGCCGAACAGCTCTGTCATGAAGTTCTTCCTAATGTTTACATTGAATCTCTTTTCCTGTCGTTTGAAACCATTGCCCCAAGTCCTAGTCTCTGAAGCCTTGGAAAACAAACCTGTTCCCTCTTCAATATGACATCCTTCCAAATATTTAAACAGAGCTATCATATCCCCTCTCAGCCTTCTTTTTGAAAGGCTAAACATTCCCAGCTCCCTAAGCGGTTCCTTGTAAGACATTTCTTCCAGATCTTCAACCATCCTGGTCACCCTCCTCTGTACCCACTCAAGGTTGTCAACATCCTTTTTAAATTGAGGTGCACAAAACTGGACACAGTACTCCAGGTGGGGTCTTAACAGAGCAGAATAGAGTGGTACTATCACTTCCCTTGATCTAGACACTATGCTTCTGTTGATGCAACCAAGAAGCACATTGGCTTTCTTGGCCGACACATCATACTGCTGACTCATATTCAATTTGTGGTCCACCAAGACTCCCAAATCCCTTTCGCAGGTACTATTTTCCAACCATGTGTCTCAGATCCTATATCTGTGCAATTCATTATTTTTACCTAGATGTACTACCCTACGTTTCCCTCTGTTGAACCCCATTCTATTAGCTTTGGCCATTACTCTGCCAGGCATGCTTGAAAACTATAGGCAGATTAGCACCTGGTGGTGGAGTTGTGGTCTGGTCCTCCTTGCTGGGCTCCAAGTCCAAATAAAATAAAATACAATAAAATAAACTGAACGGCCTGCGCCAGAGCTGGTAGGCAGGCCACGTGGTTTGCACAAAAAATAAAATAAAAATAAAAATAAACAAATAAAACCAATCTGGCATGCGGGCCCCGGTAGTGGCTCGCAAGCACCGAACCTGACCTGCGGGTCTCCGAATCGGCCTGAGGGCCAAAAAAAAAAAAAAAAAAAAAAGATCCTGTGTGGGCTCCGGTACTGGCCCACGAGCACCAGACCTAGCCCGCAGGCTGCAGAACCAGCCCGCGGCTGGCAAAAGAAAAAGAAAAAAAGAAATGCCGACTCACCCGCACTACAGCTATAGTGCAGGCCACGTGGTCGGCAGTAAAAAAATAAAATAAAAATAAAAAATAGGGGGCTTCACAGTCAGCGCATTAAAAAATCAAATAATTTTTTAAAACAAAATAAAGAAAAATAAATAAATAAAACAAGCGCTGACCCGGCCCCAGGGGCCGCACAGTCGGCGCTCTAAAAAACAAACAAATAAGACACTGGCCACAAGCCAGTGCCTCAAAAAGCCCGCACTGGGGACTTTTAAAACTCAAAATAAA
This sequence comes from Phrynocephalus versicolor, assembly GCA_023846285.1. Lineage (NCBI taxonomy): Eukaryota > Metazoa > Chordata > Lepidosauria > Squamata > Agamidae > Phrynocephalus > Phrynocephalus versicolor. Next base: position 6,236 of record JAHTLZ010003557.1, read on the forward strand.
ATATATTTTTTTAAAAAAAGGAGCACTGATCTGGCCCCAGGGGCCACACGGTTGGCGCTTGAAGAAAAAAAAAAGAGGAACTGGCCCCAAGCCAGCACCTTAAAAAGGCCCTGCTGCAGGAGCCAGGATCTGCCGCCGCTGCCACAGCTGCCTAGTAAGGACCAAACTGGTTCGGATTAGTTCGGGTTCATACATTTTTTTAAAAAAAATTGTACGAACCCAAACCCGAACTGAACCAACAGTGGGCCCGAAACAGATGAACCCGAATCATGGGTTTTCTGTTTCGTGCCCACCTCTACTCATGGGCTAATGTGGGAAGGAGAAGAGTGTAAAAACAAATAATGAAGTGATGCTGGGCATTGTAGAAGTAAATAATATACATCCATCTGTCCAAGTTCTAATCCAGTAGGGAAAATATGATACTTTTAAAAAATCATATTTAAAACACTAGCTGAAATCCTGTTGCTTTGTAACACAGGCAGAAGGCAAATCATGTAACATTCCCTTGAGTCCAGCTTGCTAGTAATGAGTGGGATTCTTGAAGGTTTGCTCCTTCAGCAGATGCTTGCTTTCCTGAAAAGAGCAGTGGCAACTCTGTCAGATGGAAGTGAGATAATGCTACACCATTTGGCTTCTGCCTGCTTGACAAAACAACAAGATTTTGGCCACTGTGCTTGATTTGGGAGTTGATTTTTTTTTTTTAAAAAAAGTGAAGTGTGGAAAGTGTGTGTGGATTCACCCAGATGTAGGGCTGCAGTTTAGGAGATCAAGGTTCATGTCTCTGCAGACCTCAAGGAGCCTCTGAGCCTTTCCCTTGTTCTTTGCTCGGCCTTATTTATTTATTTATTTATTTATTTATTTATTTATTTCTTACACTTATTAACCACCCGTTTTTCCCATAGGGAACTCTGGGCAGTGTACAGACGTCACCCAACAGTGACTACCCAAATACAAACAAACCCCAACGATCATAAACAATCAAAACCTAAAAAAATACAATAATATATAAATACTGTATAAAACACACACACACAAAATGGCGAATAAAATCAGCATTACACCACTTAAACAAGACAGAATCAAAGCCAAGGTTGAATCCGGCAGGCCCACAGAAAAGACGCACAGCTGTTCGGTCACTCTTCAAAATCCCAAACCAGGAATTTGGGGAAATATGTATTGAAGCATGGAAACATAAAAATGTCAATACTCCAGGATTCTATATGGCCATTGCTGAGTTTGGGGTGGAGCAGGAGGAGAAAGACACAGAAAAGTCCTAAAAATCATCCTGGTTAAGTGTTGAAACTATAGCAGTTGACAAATTGAAATTGAAGCTCCCACCCTAGCAAGCTGCTGAAGCTACAGGATTTGACAAGCTTAGTGTGAAGTGAATGGCCTGATTTTCTGACCCGGGAATTGCCATGTTTCTGAGTGCTTCTGTTTCCAGCTAGCACAGGAACAATCATTTGTCTGAGAAAGAGAAAATTGATTTTAACTTTCCCTGTGGTAAACCATTCCTTGACAACAGTACTCAAGCTGCTTCTTCAAATCTACCATCTTTAAAGTAATCTTAGTTTGACTGCCGATCCTGCCAGGAGATTTGGGGAGTTTTCTGTTTCTCGCTCTGTAGCCTGCACCTTGATGATCTAAGTGAAAGAAGAAGGATAAAGAGATGAGAGGAAGTAGAAGAGAGGAAGGGAAAACTGGGTAATCATTTTTCAGTGATATAAATGAGACATGGAATTTAACAAACAAACAAATATGCAAATGTTTCCTTCTCTTCAAAGCTCAAAACAATAGTTAGGGCAGAGGATATCAAATCATGGAGGGGACTCCCTTTCATCTTTCTGGGAGGGCCTTTGGGATCATGACGTAATGCCAATTTAAAATACCACTATAAATTCTATGTGAACATTCAAAATATCCCTTTTTTGAATATAAATGTAATTTAATTGGATGTTTTCTGTTATTGATGATAAAAGTAATGGGTGACCATCTGCTAAATATGGCTAACTGGGCGGGATGACTAAAGGCCAGCTGAGATGACCCTAGGGCAGCTGATGTACTGAATTATTAGCCTTCCCTGCCTTACATTGTTGGAAATTAATTAGAACCACATTCTCCTTGGCTGAACTTCATGCTGTCAAAGTGGTTGCACCTTAGCTTTTCCCCTTACCTTTCTCCTTCTGTACTCCTTTTTTTTTTTTTTTTTTTTGGAGTTTATCTCTTTAACACTGCAGCTGGCACATCTTTGAAATAAGCCTGCACTGTGAATCTGGATCCAGCCAAGTGCAGTACATTTTCTATGGAAACCCCATTTTGCAATGGAAATACTTCCCATGGGGTGAGATATACAGAAGAGGGTTTTCATTTGGTCGGTGTGTTTTGATTAAAAATGTTGGTGACTTACAAATAAAGATATATGGAACATTAGTGGAGAGCTAGCAGTAGGATTTTATATTTGTAATTCGTATCTGTAAATGGATTGCACAAAAGTTAATTTTGTTCACTGAATTACACAAACCATTGTTTTAATCCGTATTCTGTGAAGAATAACAAACTGGATCCAAATCAATGGACTGCAACCTCAGTGGGGTATGAATGTGGGTGTGTTTGTGTTTGCTGTGTATGTTCTCCACTACTAGAGATGGGCACGACTAGAGAAAATGATGTTTTCGAGTTGTCATGTGTCGGAGGCAGCCCGTGTCGGCTCGTTTTCATTTTTCGCGAAAAACCACAAAAATTAGTCGGTTTGTTTTTTCGTTGTCGTTATACTGGATTTTTTGGGGGTAGCGGGCTCCTGGAGGCACCTCTGTGGGCTGGGTGCCTCCTCTGGCCCGCTATAAAGGGAAAGTGGGCTCCTGGAGGCACCCGTGGGTGCCTCCTATCCTCACCCACTAGGAAGGGGCAGCAGCAGGCTCCAAGAGACCCCTCAACATGGGGTTCTCCCCTCCTCACCTGCTGCTGCAAAATGGCATGCATAGCCATATGGATATGCATACCATTTGCAGACAGTGAGACCACCTGGTCCTCTGGTACGACCCTCCAAGGAGTGGGTCGCACCTGCCATGTCCCACAAAGAAGGGAATCGTACTTGCGTGTAGTGCAATGCAAGTAGATCTGGCTATGGGCTAAGGTGGGTTAGTGCAAGGGCTAGGGTTAGGCTAATGAGAGGTAAGGTTATGGTGGGCTATTGGGTTGCACCTCTGGGTGCCTCTCTGACCCACTAAGAAGACAGTCTGTGACGTATGGGTAAGGAGTCAAGGATTAGGGTTAGGGGGTTAGGGGGCTAGGGCAGGTTTTAGGGGGCTTTTTGGCACATCCCAGAAGTCTCCGTGGCCAAGTGGCCATGCGATTGGTGGGATGGCTCCAAAAATTTGCATGGTCGTCCCCTCCCACATGGCTGGCCAGGCCACTGGGCCAGCCCATCATTGCACCCTGCGCAGGTGTAAATAAAATAAAATAAAATAAAATCAATGGAGGACAGAGGAGGAGAGGAGAGACATTTTGTTGCAAGAAAAAACCCACTGCTACTATGAAAAATCTGGCAGTTTATAAATTTCCGCGTGTTTCTGTTGTGCTTGTGTGTTTTTGGACCATGATTTCAAAAACAATATTGCGTTCGCCGCCCCATTTTGGATCCCCCACCCACACCGCATGGCATGGCAACTCGAGTCCGGCTGCCCAGGACGGGGGGGAGGCGGGACCCCCCCTCCAGAAACAATCCCTCCGGTAGGTGCCCTGCGCCCTTAGTCAAGCAGGCATTTTTTCTGCCTGCTTTTTGGCCCGGGAATGGGTGGGGGGGAGACCCGGGAGAGTTTAAAAGTTTTTTCCTGTGCCGCCCGTGCTGCTTGCTTGCGCTTTGGCGGCCGGCGGCGAGACTGGGCTTTTTGCAGCGAGTCCCACCAGAGCATCCCAGGACGGAGGGAGCGGAGGCCGGGACCCCCCTCCAGACCAGAAACCCCCCCTCTGGTAGGTGCCCTGCGCCCTTAGTCAAGCAGGCATTTTTCTGCCTGCTTTTTGGCCCGGGAATGGGTGGGGGCACTGGGGGGAGAGTTTAAAAGTTTTTTCCTGTGCCGTCCGTGCCGTGCGGCTTGTTGCTGCTGCGAGCCTGCGGCGAGTCCCACCAGAGCAGCCCAGGAGGGAGGGGGGAGGCCGGGGAGCTCCAGAAACCACCCCTCTGGTAGGTGCCCTGAGGCACCAGGAGGGAGGAGGGGGAAGGCCGGGGACCTCCAGAAACCACCCCTCTTGTAGGTGCCCTGAGGCACGGCAGGCATATTTCCGCCTGCTTTTTGGCCGGGAACTGGGTTTTTTAACTTTTAAAAACTTTTTTTTTGTGCCGCGTGGCATCGTGCGATTGCGCGATGCAAGTAACGAGCATGACAAATCAGACCAAAATTGTTCGTTCGTCGGTTCGAGCTCGAAGTCTGGTGGAGTAATTCCCGTTACCGTTTCCGTAGAGTAACGGAACCGAGTAACGGAAACGGAAACGGGAATACCGCTAAGTTGTGCCCATCTCTATCCACTACATTCAGACCAGCGATTGTTAAATTTGGTGAAGCCCCTTTGTCTGTAAAAGAAAACAGATACATAGGATTGACACTTTTCCAAACACTGTTATCTTCTATTTTAATTCATTCTCTAAGAACGATTGCAAGTTCTTTCAATGGGAAGAGTTTTCTGGAGAATATAATCTGTTCTTGGTTTATGTTGTTTAAAAATTCTCTGTTCCCCTAGAACAGTGGTGGCAAACCTTTGGCATTCTAGATGTTTTGGACCACAACTTCCAGAATTCCAAGCCTAGATTGCCAGTGACAAAGGATTGTGGGAGTTGTGGTCCAAAACTTCTGGAGTGTCAAAGGTTTGCCACCACTGCTCTAGAATAAGGGTGTGGAACTCAGGGTACTCCAGTAAGTTATGGACTACAGTTCCCACAGTGACTTATTGTTGGCTCTGATGGGTTGGGCTGACTGGAGTTCTAGACCAAAATATCTGGATGTCCAGACCTACCAATGTCTTCCATTAAATCAGACGTCCTGTACCATCATCTGTAGCCAGTATAACCCTTGATAACAGATAATGGGAACCTCCTAAATCCAACTACATCTGGTGGATTAATGCAGACCTGTGTTCACTGAATTTCGTGTAGCAATTTCTTACATTGTTAAACAGCATTACATCTGTCCTCTGACCAATACTTGCACAAAGGGGAATTGTAAAGCACAGAGTAGGTCTGCAGCAGAACAAGGTGATCAGCTTCAGGTGGTACTTTCTTGCCTTCTCCTATTTGTCAGTATTCCAGATAAAATGAAAGGGTGGGGTAATCTTCAAATCTACCATGCACCACCACATTCCCTAAGAGTTCAAGACCAAAGCTTGAAGCAGGAGATAGAACACTGTGATTTCTAACATAGTTTGGGTTGGATTCATGGGATAGAGGCTGTGCTTTATTGGAAGCACAAGAAATACTTTATTTCAGCTACTCTTTGTTGCCTGGGAGGGAAATGGAACTGGAAGTTTTGAAAAATAGTTCTTGCATACCAACAGGATACAAGTTCTTAGACCAGATTGCTCTCCTTTCATAGTATCAAGGACCCCAACCGAATAGTTATTAATTTATTGCCACTTCAAATATAGACTCTATTCTTCTTCTTCACTTCCATTACAGTAATTGGTGACTTTGGGAAGGTTGTAATCACCAGGATTATTATATGGAGCACCATTAGAAGCCAACAAACAATGAAACAACAAGAAGACAGTCTCTTTTTTACATTTTTTCGTATTTTCTTTTAGTTTGCTTCTAAAAGCTTCTTCTACCTCACAGAAAGCAATTATGCAACTTTAATGATGTACCCTGTTTTGAAATGTTTAGAATATACTCTGTTTTTAAATGATTTACTTAGTCTTCAGAAGTTGAGAGTTTTTATGGGAACAGGTATTTCAGTGCTACTGAATTTGAGAACAGAAGGATTCACGAGACTTGGGATGTGATCAGATGGCAGTTAAGAATTACATAAGATTATGATCTCCCTTAAACCAACCTTTCCACATGTACAGGAATTGTTCTAATCCAATTCCAAAACCAATTAGCCGTGCTGCTGGACCAAAAGGGGTCCATCTTGAACATGGAACAGAGGCAGGCTAGTTCTTGATCTCCTGTGAATCATGTGTAAATAGCTAGAAATTGGAAAGTAGAATGCACTGACTGGACCGTGCCAAAATCAGTCCAGAACATGAGCTATTTCTACCAGGCAGGATTTGATTAAAATCAGACTGAGTTACAATCACAATCTAAATCATGAATGAAATTTTAAAATCAGATATTTTTTTAAAAAATAAATAAATAAATTGCGATTTAAATCAAATTAAAAATGAGCATGGTCAGGTTTTAAGGTCATCATGAAAGGCATTTCTCTTGGTCTCACGACCTTCAGAAGTGCATTTGGTGAAACATGGGAAAGGGCCTTCTCTGTTGCTGCTCCCAGACTTTGGAACTCTTTTCCACAAGAGGCTAGGCTGGCCTCCTTTTTGTTGCAAGCAGGTGATGGCCTTTCTCTTCAGGCAAGATTTTCTTCAGTGTATGACGGCCTGTGTGGGTTTTCTAAATAGATTGTTATACCATACTGTTGTGGATTTATTTTGGCATTGCTTATTGTACGGTATCCTTTTGATCCTTTTCAGTATTTATGTGCTTATTGTGTTAGCTTATGATTCATACTGGGTATTCTTGAAACTGACATTTCTCTACTCCTTTCTTGCTCTGGGTAGGTATGAATTGTCTTCCTGCTCTTATATTGCTTTATCACACTTTGCATCATCATCATCATCATCATCATCATCATCATCATCATCATCATCATCATTATAGACCACACCAATTATTATAGACTGCACCAATTATTATAGACCGTCCAGAGTTCCCTGTTGGGAACTCTGGATGGTTAACAGCAGAAGCAAATAAACAAAGCAGATAAACATGAGTTAAAGGTAGAGATGGCCATGAAACGTCAAAATGGCATTTTGTTTTGCTTTTTGTTTTTAATTGTTTTTGTTTTGTTTAAAACAAAATGATTTTTAAAAAAGTTTCCTTTTTTGTTTGTTTGTTTTTGCTTTTGTTTTTAAATTTTTTAACTCGTGCTAGCCAGCTGGCCTGGGGGCTGGGTCAGCACATTTTTATTTTTTTAAAAAAAATTTCTTGCACCAACCAGCTGGCCTACGGGCCATGTCAGCAATTTTGTTCCTTATCATGCTGTTTTTTATTTTTTAATTTAATTTATTATTCCCTGCCCGATTGCGCTCAATCAGGTGGAGGAAAGGGCAGACTTTTTAAACTTTTTCCCCCACCAAAGCCCCGCGCTTGAGCTGATCGGTGGTGGCTTCGGTGGGAAAAAAAGCCTGCGGTTTCCCAGACGTGGGGAGGGGGGAGACCACCAGTTTTTACCCACCGGAATGCATTGCTTCAATGCATTCCTATAGGAAAATGAAAAACAAAGCAAACAAACAGAAATTTCTGTTTCATTTCATTTCATTTTTCTTTAATGGGTCTGTTCGTTATTTGTTTCATTCCGAAATGAAACAAATAATGAATAATGAAATGAATAAAAAATTCATTTCGTGCCCATGTCTAGTTAAAAGACACAAATGTACCCAACAAAGGCAAGAGGGTGGCAAACAAGCAAACAAGGCTAACAAAAACAAATGCATTAGCGATTCCCAAAATATGCTCTAAATAGCCAAGATTTTAAGGCTCTCTTAAATGCTGGCGGAGACTCAGCTCATGCTGTTGGAGACAGTGTTTGACTGACCAGTGTTAGGCTTCGGCTACAGAGAAGCCACAAATTCATTCTCCGTTGTCATCTTGAAATGTTTACTGGACTATGAAGATTCTTTGGATAAACGTTCATTGTGGAGTGGTAGCTCTCCTTAATTCATTAAAAACAGAGTTTGCAAAATGCGGAGCAGATCTGTCTGAATGCCTGAAAAAGTAGTGGACATGCACAAGAGGTTAATGAAATGGAGAAGTATCTAACTCAGCTTTTAAAGCGAGGATTAGGGTTTTGCATTCGTTTGGGTGATCAAACATACAACTTATTTTAAAGCCCCTTGTTTACTTGAGTTTGCATGGCAAGGGAAGTGTTATTCTGCCAGCGGCTTCATCCATGTAATATTCTGTGACACATTCATGACAACAGAGGGATTGGATCCTCTATTACACAGTGAACCGATATAATTGATATGACATTGGATTTTGTGTAGCTGTGTTTCTGCAACTTGGAATTTATGCACAAAATATCATTTCTCTCAGTGTGTTCTTAATGGGGTGAGCACATCTGGGCTTGTTACAAGATGAGGGTATGGAGTGTTTGTTTGTCATTTTCTGAATGTAAATCTTATGCTGTTACTTTTGATTCAAAGGCATCTAGCAATCAGATAAAAAAGCAAGGCATACTGAAAACAGAATCAATTGCTTCTTGTATGGGAAGGTATTTTGGTGACTAATCCAGTTTCATATGGGAACCTGGCAGTCCTCCATTTCCCTAATATTTTATAACACTTGGGTAGCATAATAAAGCTTGCAAGAGATAGAAACTCCTTAGAGCTATATGACATGCAGACCTAGGCTATTGTGATGTATATTTAGCTACCAGTGCCCTAGATTTGTAGCAAGTAGGAGAAAATATGATATAAACAACATTTGCTGGCCATTTGGCTCTGACTGACTGTGTGATCTAATTTAAAATAAGGGCAAGCATTGGCATGTGTTGGAGTTCTAGTTTATAAACATGGTTCCTTTAGTGAGAAACACGCTTGTGCTGAGGATGGTCTGGTTTTTGATAATTGCATGTCATTCACTTTCATATTGTAGGAGGCTACCCCAAGGGTAAATTAAAATAATCTAGGAAGACAAAAGAAAATAGGCCTCAAATTCTTATGTGTCTTGACCTCACATGTCAGGACAAGGAGCTGCAACTTACCTCCAGATGTCCAAAGAAGCCCCCACACACACACACGCACAAAGTACCCCCCGGGTGCCTGGAGACACCATAATCGCAGGGATACTTCTCCTTACTGCTCTCTAAAATTCCTCCAAGTTTGATGAAGATTGAGTCTTGTGTATCTTAGATATATGCCCACAAAATGCCCCCCCCCCAAGTGCCCTTTAATATCTACCTCCTTTGCTGTCCATGGTGACATGCTATTTGGTCTCCTAGTACTTTCCCAATAAGATTGGTGCAAATGATTTGAAGCATATCCTGCCATCTCTAAGACTAACATATTAGTTAATTTGTATTTGATGTTTTGCAAATAATAAAGCTTAGATATGGGGGTTGTTCCAGAATGACTTAGTAGGTATTGCATCTTGCATGTCCAAGTTGCTTCTTTTATTATTCTAAGGGCCTTTTCACATGACCCCTAAGATCCGCTGGCCACTTAAATGTGGACCAGAGATCTTGGGGGTTCGTTGCTCTTCCTGCCTCCCCACCCCTCCGCACTTCCTTGCTCCTGTCTGCGTGAGGGGAGGGAGAAAAAAAGAGATGAAAAATGCAGGCTCACCTCCGAAGCCACTCGGTAGCCCCGTCATCGTCCTGATTCCTTCTCTTAAAGGGCGGGAGGCAAAAAAACCAAACAGAAGCGAGGAGAGCCGGGCACTCACCAGATTACATCCGGATCTGGGGATTTTCACCCTCCAAGAGCAGGTACATGAAAAGTGCGCTGGGACGTGCTTAGGTGGGCGTGGTCGCACTTAATTTCCTGCAAATTCCGGAGCTGGTGGGGAAACAATTGTAAGCTCTGGAGCTGGCAGCCATTTGCGGCGGAGTTTAGGGGTCGTGTACAAATACCCTAAGTTTCTTCTTGTGTGAAGCATAAGCAATGATCCCCCTTCATAAAGACTATACGTGTTTCCCTTCTAAACTGTGAGTACTATTTTATCCTCCATTTAAATGTTCTGATAATTCATTCAGTATTGGGGGTTTAAATGTCTGTTCACTGAATAAAGAAACATCAACATGCCAGTTACTGTGTGGTCTACCCCAATTTGAAAACAAAAATGTTAATGAAATGGGAGAATAATTGTTGGTTGTTATCCCATCTGTGGTGCTTGTTTTAATCTGAAAAACTGAAACAAGAAAATAGTCAAAAATCATAATGATGCACTGGAAAGATTAAGTCCTATCCTTGGGGTGTAGGCTGTGGCAAGGAGAAGTTAAACCTAGTTCAGCCATGGAGGCCTTAAGTGTAACTCTCACCAAATAATGTTCTTTATGTGTGGTGTGTGCCTGCATAAAGCTGGATCTCAAGTATCCCCTCCAATCAACACATAATAGTGCTTCATATTGACTAGATCATTGGAACACCAATAGAACAGGTTTGTAGCACTCACATTCAGACCATAAACATTAATAGCACTATTACAATTTGAGCATTCCATGATAAAAATGAGAAAGCATCATCTAGATCAGTGATAGCTTGCTGAACTTGAAAAGAAACATGTTTGTTCATCAGTAAAATATGCTCGCCACTCTTTTTGATAGATTAGATGTTACAGATAGTACATCTAATCAAGCTTTTAAAAAGTTCACTAGTGATGTTTTGCACTAAACCAAGGTAATATTTTCCCCATCCTTATACCAAGGGGGTCAAATTCTTTTTAGGCCATGTTTTCCTGTGTCTAGAGATCCTTCCTTGAAGTTCATAATGACCATGGTTGTTTATAAGAATGATGGAGAAGTTTGTTCAGTTCTCCTTTTAGGATCTTTCAATGTGCCTAACTCTAAACATAGTCACTCTTTTGGAAATGTTGTGATGCAGTTTAAGTCTGCATATTATGGGGGACATGTACATAAATGCTAATGTGATGCAGAATTTCATACAAGATGACAGGAGATACTGTATGTATGCAAATATGTCCATGAGGTTTTCAGATAACCTTTTAAAAAATCACTGAGAACACTTTAAATATGGAAATATGAGTGGCTAAATTGAAAAAACAACAACCCTGATCCATTTAGAGTTAGGAGCAGCGCACTACTACAAAATATAATCAGTGACCTCAGGAATCCTGACCCAGTTTGTAGAAGGTCAGACTTCTGGACCAGTGAAGAACTGCAGCTGTCACGCCACATTTTTGCCTGCCCGCTGTCACCAGCTGGTGGAAAAGAGGGAAATGTAATGCATAACTGCCCCCTAAGCATTGTATTTGGTGAGATCCTTAGCATGTATCTCTTTTGAAGGTGCTGAACCTCAGCAAATCCAGGCAACAAGAAAACATTCATTAATATGGACATATTTTGCTCCAAGACAGTTTTATCAAGCTGTCAACCTCCTTTCATGCCAAGGATAAGCAATCGTTGTGGATGGAATAAGTACTTCCTTGGGAAAACAATTAAGTGGCAATAGAATTGGTCTGCCTGCCCACTACTTAAAGCTGCCCTTCTAGAATAAAACTCAGACCTAGAATGACTTCCGCATAATTTTGAAGACTGTAAAGATCTTAAAGGTAAAATACTGCAGACATTTATCGTGTCTTCTTCAAAAATATTGTTGCAGACTTGCTAACCATAAATTCTGATTTGTTATTTTTATTTCTGCCTTTGTGAGTTGCTTTCTATCCTTTCATTATTAAAAGCTAAGCTCAGCCCTGTTTTTCATTCTGTGCTGCAGGGCTCATGCACTTCCCATCCCCCTTCTTTTTTAGTGCAGCTGTTAGACTAGATAGTGTTCACTTCCATGTTCAACAGGTCTTAACCTCCAAAAACTGTTCCCTAATCAGACCTAATGCATTCTGATCCTGACTCCCCCACCATCACTAACACAGTTAACACTAACCACAATTATCTATTACAATACAAGATAATTATTGTATTACTATTTGCTTTCTTAAAAAGAAGTGAAAGCTTCCGACATGCATCTTGAAACAGGATGGGATAAACAAGATAGGGTCCCTTGTGTGTGTGTGTGTGTGTGTGTGTGTGTGTGTGTGTGTGTGTGTGTGTGTGTGTGTGTGTGTGTGTGTGTTGTGTTGTGACGTTACAGTCGTGACAGATTCTTAGTGACTCTACGTCCATGGAGTTTTCTTGGCAGAAATACTGGAGTGGTTTGCCAGTTCCTACTCCAGGTGCCTACAGCATCTGATATTCCCTGGTGGTTTCCCATCCAAGTACTAACCAGGGTTGACCCTGCTTGGTTTCCGAAATCAGGCGAGTTCGGATGTAGTTATTTATCATTTAATGCAATATCTGAGTGCAGATGACACATAGCAAGGTTGTAAAGAATTAAATTATTCATTTAATTATTCATTTTCAGTGAGCCACCTTCTTCAGAGTTTAAGACCTGCAAGATTTCTAGTTACTAGGAGAAGAATAAGGCAACAACAAGTTTTGAGGATCCATGTTTCAACACTTCAACCAAAACTGGTTTTGTCTTCTTTTGTAACCCCCCACTGGCAATACAGAGGAAACACAGGCTGATTAATGAAAAATACATTGGTAATCCATTCTTCTTCTAATTTTAAAAGTTTCATGCAACAAGGTAACCGGTACGATAGCTTGGCTGCATAATTTACATAATGTGTGAAAAAATATTATTACAAATGGGAAAACTCTTGTCCAGATTCAACAGAAAACATTTCACCATCTTGCTATTTGTGGTTTCTTATCCATGTGTATAGGACCAAAAGTGATTGTTTACATCCATAGAAGAATTTATAGAAAATCTTAGGTACCCAGAAAACTTCATGTGCTCAATGGCAAATAACCTTTTCTGCTGATGTCTGGAAGAGGAAGAAGGATGATTCCTTTCCTCAAATATGTCCTCTGGTTGTGGACTACCATGTCACTCCCTTCTCTTCCTTTAGTTACTAATCATAACCAGCAAAAGCTGAGAAAACTGAGGATTAATTTCCACATACTCGTTAGCTATTGGCATCTATTAACACCCTCCTAATTCCCTGCCAACCAATACTTCTTGCTCTTGTTGTTGATCCTAATAATATAGGAATTGGTCATGCAGCTTCTGGCTGTTGCTTGCATGGATAACAATATTTGTTTCTTTACAAACTTAACACACAGGCTTCAAATTTGGAAGAGGAAAGTAAAACGAGTGAACAAGATCCATTTTTAAAAACAATAATAGGAGCTAGCAAGACTTTTTGGAATTGCAGTCATCCCTCGCCATTTTGCGGTTCAGGTACTGCGGTCCCACTATATCGTGGGATCGTAGTACCTGAGCCTTGGGGGTGTGTGCGGGAGTGCGGGGGCGATCACATCACCCTGCGCTGCCACCCCGCACTCCTCCGAGAAGCCTCGGGGGCGCAGGGGGAGGGGGCGATTGCATCACCCCATGCCGCCCCCCCCACTCCTCTGAGAAGCCTTGGGGCTAGGCGGGGAGTGGGGGGGTGATTGTATCTCCATTGAAATGTATTGGCTCAATGCATTTCAATAGAGAAGTTTTTCCCCATTGGAATGCATTGAGCCAATGTATTCCAAAGCGGAAAATTTCTCCATTGAAATGCATTGAGCCAATACATTTCAATGGAGATGGCCCCAGAAGAGAAGTCTTGGGGCAGTGTGGTGCGGGAGGTGGTGGGAGGTCAGATCCCGCAATGCGGCTGGCGCGTGCCACCCCAAGACTTCTCTGACTGGTGCACACTGGTGGCAGCAGGGGGATCTTATTGCCCCTTGCCCCCCAGGCCCCACTCGACCTGCTTCCGCATATCACAGATTTTCAGGCATCGTGGGTCGGGTGGGTCTCTAACCCCCACGATAGGCAGGGGGTTACTGTATACAGGAAAGCCACAGACCAATTAGTATATTGTCATGATAGGTAAGAGCAGAACAACATGTATTGGTTGGCAGGGTCAGGCTGGCCTTACAACCTTTATACTGTGTGTAGAATTTTCAGAGTTATAACATTGCTTCCTCCAATAAGTGGCTCTGAAAATATATCTTCCTCCCTGAATTTTGCTATTCATTATGAGGAGATCACTGATAAGATTTATCAGAAGTAAATAAGGAATAAATGTATGGAGGCCGTTGACAATATTAACTTCATATGCAGCATATTTCCTTTACATATGTACAGAAGAAGATGCATGGCCAATTAAACGGAAGAAAGAACACTGAGTTACAGCAAATTTAAGGGATCATTCATGGATTTGCACAACACTGGCTCTTCGGCTTGAATACAGAGATGAGAACCGCCCATAGAGTCGGGCACGACTAGCACGCATGTGTGGGGGGAACCATTACCTTTTATTAACTCAGATTTTAAGTATTTCTCTAAGAGTACACATGCTGACAAAATATTCCATAGTCATAGTCCTGGAGATGAGCACATGAGCTCTGTTGATAAGGACACCTACTCTTAGCTAGCTAGAAAATCTATTTTGAAATTGCCTCTTATTGATTCCTATGGAAGGAAAGCCAGGAGGAGAGTGGAATGCTTGTCTTGGAGCTTGGGAAGTAATGAAGGATTTAGCTGGAAGCGTGGTTTTGTTCTGCCTTGCTGTGCTGTGCTATGGAGTGGTTTGTTTTGTTTTGCCCTGTTTTGGTGGGCAGCTGGGCACAACACGTTCAACTGGGCAAAATATGTTTCTGTGAAATTCCAGTGTATGGGCAGCTGGAGAAATGAGAATCAAGTTAGCTGCATGTTGTGCATTGGAGATAAGGCTTTGGAATGGAAATTGTGAGCATGTAGAAATCCTCAGCGAAGCTGTAAGACCTAAAGACTACAAGAAATCTAAGGAAAATCCAAACCAAAACAACACATTGTTGGAAAGATACCAACCTGAGACACCACATGTCTGACCAGATAGCAAAAATAGGGATGTTTACTTTGCTATAGAATAAAGGCAGATTCGTAGATGAATTGGCATTGTATGGAATCATAAGGAGCTGCTCAGTCCTGAGGAGAAACTGAAGCTGATATCTCTTTTGAGTGATTCACACTTTCTGTTTGACCCCCACCTACCTGCCAGCATTGTGGCATTTGTTCAGTTCAAATATCTGCTTTAAAAAAACCAAAACAGCTTTCAAAATTCATATGGAGTTCACCAATAATGTTGAAGGGCTTGAAATAATGGTAGGCGTCCTATTGATATGTGAGGCATTGGAGAGGGTTCTCACACTTGGGTTCTGCCTCTGGTATTTTTGCATATTGCACCAGGAACTTTCTGGTTCCTTGGACATCTTGAGCTCTGTGGGTTGAGGGCATAGGGATTATTCTAAAGACTTGTCAGTTTACCTTACAGTCCAATCAGGAAAAATAATAATCATAATCATGTGCTATCTGGTCAGTTCTGATATATGGTGGCCCTTTCCAGGTAGAGAATACTCAGGAGTGGTTTACCATTTCCTTCTTGTGGTGGAAGTCTGGAATTGTGCACCTTGTCCAAGGCTTCTACATGCAGGAAGCAGAGTGGGGAATTTCAGCTCCCAAGCTTTGGGATAGTAGACAGATACCTAAGCAACTAAGCTATCTGGCCAGCTTTAGAAACACTATGTAGAATGTGTTCTATGTAGAAGTATGTAGAATGTGCACGAACACCCCCCCATCACAGAAAAAAATGATGCATTTACTGTCAACTTTTATTTGTTGTATTCATTTGTCTTTCTTCTGACCCCAGATTCTAGATCTCAGATTTGTGTAAGACACTCCTACAAACAGTACAATTCCCACTGAAAATGTCAGTGTATCCTTCCCTAAAATGTTACTCAGCAGACAAGTTTTAGCTACTGATGATCGACATGCAGACAAATTTCTTGCACTGTTTTGGACAATGCCTCTGTCATTTGGGGGCAGGAAATGGGCACAGGAATGATGAGCAATATAATTTCCTTTTCTGTTATGTGTATGTATGTTGATTTCATGTAAGCTTGAGGATTTTTGGCAAGCACGACATTTTCAGGATATTTGAAATTATTTTGTAACCCCAAACACGTAAAAGAATTCCATAAAATCAGTGGGTAACATTCAGCTAATTGTTCAGGGAGCAGCAGATAGGTGACAGAAATTCTAATTTTGTTTAGTACATTTCACACCTAAATGAGTGAAAATATATGTTGGACTGCTGGGGACAGTACCAAACTCCCAAGAGAAGCTCAGCAATTAAAAACCCAGCAGCTTGATTGCCTTGCTTATATACCGCCCCATACCACTACAAGTAGTCTCTGGGCGGTTTACAATTTTAATTACAGTGTGCAGGCTACACATTGCCCCCCCCCAGCAAGCTGGGTACTCATTTTAGCAACCTCGGAAGGATGGAAGGCTGAGTGAACCTTGAGCCCGCTACCAGGGATTGAACCCAGGTCGTTAGCACAGTTTTACCTGCAGTACAGGCATTTAACCACTGTGCCACGAGAGAAGCAGAGAACCTATATATATATAGGTCACTGGAATGTACTACATGATCACATGAATTAAATGTTAGTTCTGGCAGTCTAATCAGAATAGCTTAAAGAGGAAAGGCACTGTTTCCTGGTCTAAATCTTAAGTTTCATGTCTTGTTTTGTAAACCATTTTGCCAGGAGCAAATGCAATTTTCCATTTGCTGGATTCTTGAGTGAGAGGTAGCAGTAAAAATAAAAATGCTTGCAAACAACATTATCATCCTCCTCAACAACCACCAATATTCAGCTGGCCACTAAGGGGAAGGGCAGAATGCCATTTTATCTGCTTCCTTCACTGCTGTCTAAAAGCATAATGAACACTTGCAACTTTTTCATCCCTGATGTTAAAGGGTGACATTGAGACACAATCAAAAACAAGGGGTTACTGTTCATTGAATTTTTGCTCCTATACAAGACTGAAAAGAGCAACATGTTTTTCAACAGCAATGGCATTTATACAAGAGTGATTTTTTGCATGCAATATCATATTTTTCATTAATAAACATTTTATTTTGGATTAAAACCTTTTATTTTGCACAGAATGTTTTCTTCCCTATACACATCACACACACACAGA
>JAHTLZ010003558.1:0-10850 GCA_023846285.1 Phrynocephalus versicolor
CTCATTTTCTATCTAGCTTATTTTACTTCAGATATATTCCATCTTGTGATAATCCTCCTTAATTGAGATGACCCAAAACTGCCCAAAGGATTCCAGATGAGGTCCAACCAAAGCAGAATATAATGGACTTGTTGCGTTTTTATAGCCCCCCCCCCATTGAGACACCATACTTCTGTGAATATAGCCTCGGCCAGTGGTGGTGAACCTATGGCATTCCAGATGTTATGACCACAACTCCCAGAATTCCGAGCCTAGATTGCCAATGAACAAGTGCAATGGAACTTGTGGTCTAAAACATCTGGAGTGCCAAAGATTTGCCGCCACTGGCCTAGGATATAATTTGCTTTCTTTGTTGCCATGTCACATTGTTCGCTCAGGTTTAGCCTGTGGTCAACCTCTTCTTTACACAAACAATTCTATGTTTGTGCATCTAGTTTTTCCTAAGTGTATACATTTACATTTTCTTGTAGAAACATTATTTTCAACGTCTTTTTTATTTTGGTCTACTTTGTTCCTCATTTGTCCAAACCAAGGAACTTCTGTTCACTATGATAATTAACCAAACAGGGTTTTTATTGTGTGTTTTGTTGTGCTGCATTGATTTGCATTCATGTCATATTGTATCTGGGAGCAATTTATGCCCCAAGTGATCAGTGCTGAATTGAACAAAATATATGGGTTCTTGTAATAGTGAAGTATTGATTTTTTCTGGAACTCATCATAGCACTATTAGCTATGAAACAATTAGGGGTACAACCAACAGATGTTTCTCTTAATGCCACTGGTCTGAATCCAGCTGGTGGTCACAGTTGGGTTTCTGGATAGCTCAGTGAAGTGATACATGGTTGTGGAACGACAGGTTGGGAATTTATCCTGCACTGTATCACCTGTATCATACAATATGGTAATGTAATATTACCATATTGCCACTTTTTCATGGAATCTAAGGTAAAAACTCACATTCTGCCCCCCCATCTCTTCCATTACCACTCACCCTCTCTGATCTGATCTGGTTTCTGTATCTTGAGGAATTTACCTCCAAGTCATAATACGACATTTAACATATAAACAGATCCTGGCCTCAGAGCCATAAAACTATACTTTACATATCCAATCTCTCCAGAGTGCATGGAGCCTGATTAAAACAACGGTAGTAGAGGCCCAGCACAAGTGCATACCACAAAGAAAGAAGAGCTCATCTAAGTCCAAGAGGGCACTGACATGGTTAATGAGTGGAGTTAGAGAGGCTCTAAAGCACAAGGAGAGGTCTTTCCATAAATGGAAATATTTCCCAAATGAGGAAAGTAAAAAGGAACACAAACTCTGGCAAAGGCTAAAACATTTGGGGCTCTTTAGTCTGGAAAAAAGGCGCCTGGGGGGATATGATTGAGACATACAAACTTATGCAGGGCATGAGTAAAGTGGATAGAGGGATGCTCTTCTCCTTCCCACAAAATACCAGAATTAGGGGACATCCACTCAAACTGAGGGTTGGAAAAGTGAGAACAGACAAAATAATTTTTTTTTTACCCAGCGTGTTCGTAGTCTGCGGAACTCCCTGCCACAGGATGTGATGATGGCATCTGGCCTGGATGCCTTCAAAAGGGGATTAGACAGATTCCTGGAGGAAAAGTCCATCACAGGTTACAAACCATGATGGAGATGTGTAATCTTCAGGCTTGAAACCAGGGTACTTCAAGGGACAGATGCAGGGGAGTAGTATCAGGAGACAGATATCTAGTCTCGTGCACTCCCAAACGCATGTGGTGGGGCCACTGTGAGATACAGAAAGCTGGACTAGATGGGCCTTTCGCCTGATCCAGCATGGCTCTTCTTTTGTTCTTATCTACAGACCCTGGTCTAATCCTCCATCTACTAATCAACTCTCCCTCCTCTTCTCCCCCTTCCTCTCCCCCTCCCCTATACCCCCTCCTCTATATACTACAGCCAATGAATATCTGATATGAAATGTATATCCCATCACATATTACATTCCACAACTCATTCTGCTGCTATATGTCTGAAGAAGTGAACATGTCCAAAAATGTTACATTAAAATGTGAAAGTTAGTCTTTTAAGATGCCACATGTTTTGTGCCTTTTGTTTTGTTTTGTTCTGTTTTTCTTTGATTTTTGCCTGCATCACCTGGGAGAAAGGCTAGCCTATGGGACCTTGGCCAAACCTCTCAGTCTCAGATTGTCCTCAGAAGAAGAGAATGTTAAACCACCAATACATATATCCAGAAATTCCTAGACAGGGCTGCTACTAACCCGAATCAACTTGATGGCACATAATAATAACTACTAGTCATAACTTCCCATTGAATCAGCTGCTGTCAACAATGAAGTGCCTCCCCTCTATTGTATTCTTGTCGGAACTGTCAGTTGGAGTCATCCATTATTCTTGGATTGACTGTTCTTTTATTCAACATAGGATAAAACAAGTTGCTATTTTATAAAAATTAAACTGTATTTCATTTGAGATTTTGTGCTCCTCAGCATGTTAGTACATCTGTCACCTACACTGGCATGCTTTCTTACTGCCAGACTGCAGCAGTGTTTATTTAAACTACTTAATATGAAAGTGGGAAGTAACCGTCTGATTCTAATTCTTCATTTAGATAATGACTCAAGCTTACAGTCTGGGTAAATGTTAATCAGTAGGTCTGTTAAGGTACAGTGGTGCCTCTACTTATGAACTTAAACTGTTCCGAATGCATGCTCTTAAGTTGAACAACTCTTCAGTAGAGGAGCCCTATCTAAAAAATAAATAAAATAAATAAAAATTTTAAAAAAATTAAAAAAAAAACATTTGTAAGTACTGTAGAGCAGTCTGCATCTAAGATGTGTAAGGCAGCAGTTAAAACACCAACTGTTCTCTGCTCTTAAGTCAGATTGCTCTTAAGTTGAGCTGCTCCTAAGTAGAGGTACCACTGTATCTGGAGTTATCAGCAGTGGGGTAGTGGAACCAGCACTTGATGCAGAGTAGGGACAAGGGCACCATCTGCTTCGCCCTTCAGCTTTCAGTGTTTCTTCTGAGTTTAGCTTAGCTATAATCCTCATGTTAGCTGGGGAATGTGAAGGAGAAGTGGATCATTCTGAAAGATTGTATCGTTTGGGGCTATTTAGAGGATGTTCAAATTTAGGAGAGCGGTTGGATAGTTCTAGGTTAATATAACTCCAGTCCATAGTGTGTACCGCTGCAGCATAGCTCCCTATATGCTAAAATAGCTACATTAAGAAAGGGGGCCAAATGCCCAGTTTTCCTGCTTGAATACCCATTGTGGGCTAGCCCTAATTATTTCAATAAAGCTTGATTCTGAAAGGCCAATTGAGGTCCATAAAGTCTGCTAGGACTGGTTTGTTGGTAGGGATCAACTGTGTTGCCTACATTCTTGGACTCTTCAGGGGGAGAGCAGTGGGCTGGAAGTGCTTTGATGATATGTGTCACTCTTCAGGATTTGCCACTAAGAGGAAAAAGAAAGCATGCTGCTTATATTCTGCCCCATAGTGCTTGCAGCACTCCTTGGCAGTTTACAATTTAATTATGCAGGCTTCATATTGCACCCCCTCTCGCCCGACCCCACAAGCTGGGTACTCATTTTACCAACCTTGGAAGGATGAGTGAAACCTAAACTGGTTACCTGGGATTGAACCCTGGATCAGCAGTTTTGGCTTCAGACAATATGCCAGAAGGCTTCTACCTCCACTGTTCTCATTGGGACAACTAATTGTGGCTGATTAACAATTGGCTAATTGTGGGGCACTTCTGAATTGTGCAGGTGAACATGCAACAACTAGGAGAATCAAACTCCCTATGTCTGCCTCTACTCCCAGATACTTAACTCAGTGAGCTCTCCATCCACCACAGGATCCTTTACTGTTGCCAAATCTCTTTGTTACACAAACACGACATTGTTGAACATCTTTTAGGCATACAGTTAGAATCCCATTTTCTAGTGCTATAAAAGTGTGCCTTTATATGTGCATATAGGACATCAGAGGCAACTAGATCTTTCTCAGGTTAACTCTCCAAACATTGTGACCATGTATGTTTATTCTATTAGGCCCTGATTATAATGTGCCCCTTTTGCCATAAAGCCAACAGAGATTTAGGTGAGCATTGCAGCAGTCGCGTGCTGTCAAGTTGGAACCAACTTATAGGGACTAATAGATTGTTTTCAAAAAGAGTGGGATATTTTAGGAGTCGTTTTACCAGTTTCAGTCCCATATCAGTTTCCTTGACAAGAGCCTCATGGTGCAGTGGTGAAATGCATGCACTGCAGCTAAAACTGTGCTCACGACCTGGGGTTCAATCCCAGGTAGTCGGCTCATGGTTGATTCAGCCTTCCATCCTTCCGAGGTCCGTAAAACGAGTATCCAGTTTGCTGGGGGGGGGGGGACAATGCGTAGCCTTCATACTGAAATTAAACTGTAAACCACCCAGAGACTACTTGAAGTGGTATGGAGCAGTATGTAAGCAGAACACTTGGCTTTGCTTTGAGTGGGGATTCAAACTCTATTCTCAAGAGTCCTCTAGTCCATCACACGATCTGCTGTGTCGCACTGGGTACCAGGTGAGTATAAACTCACTTAAATCAGTAGACACTCTTCCACCAACCCCTGTGCTGTGCTGTGGCTCGCGCCCCTAAAGAGGAAAAAAATAAGACACCAATACATTTCCCAACCTCACAGGCAGCCTGACCCTTAAAGTATTCCATTAATTTATATATCACTGAAGTGGGTCTAGTTATATGACTCAAGTGTTACCATTGACTAATCCAAGTTCAGGAGGATTGGATTTCTAAGGGCATAAGGCTGAAATTGAGGTACAATAAATTAGTAATTCTTTCTGCCAGAATATTTAATGAATTTTGGCTCCGCGAAAGAGATAAAGCCCTCAAAACACCCACAATTAATTAAGAACCCTTTGGCTTCTCAGGGAAGACTTTTTCGCTCCCCACTTCAAAAGAATAGAGATATATGATTTTGAGTGCTTAAGCAAAACTCATCCACTGGCCTACTGTGGGAAGAAATTGTCTTAGCAATACAAAAAAAAAAATCAGCTTTGCTTTTGAGATTTCTCCTCATTGGTAGAAAAGCAAAGTAAAGGAAATCTCTTTTCATTCTGAGATGATACACTACTAAACCATAAAACCTTTTTTCCTTTTGTGGCCATGGCCATGCACAAACACAAAGCAATGCCTCTTGCCAATGATTTCATCTATTACTTTGTCGGGTTTGGGGGTTTTTTTGGGGGGGGGGTTGTTTTGTTTTTCCCCTTCTTCCTTCTCCTGTTATTTTTTTCTTGATTCCTTTGTTGATCACTGCATTGTGTTTTTTATGTGGTTTGTTTAACCCCTATTGTTAACCGCCCGGAGTTCCTCTGGGAAGAAGGGCGGTATAAAAATAAATTAAACAAACAAACAAACAAATAATATAGGGCCCCACTGTGCTTAAAGCACTCTTTGGGTGGTTTACAATTTATTTATGCTGGCTACACATTGCCCCCCCTCCTCCCACAACCTTGGAAGGATAGAAGGCAGAGGCAACCTTGAGTTGGTTTCCTGGGATTGAACCCCAGTTCGTGAGCACAGTTAAAGTGAGGGACCGTGGCGGTAGACAAACATCCTGCCCTGTCAATTGAAAACGAGAATCGAGTATAGGTTACCATTACAGAAGGCTGTGTTTTCTAGATTACAAAGGAAGGTTTTAGTCTCTACCTCTGTGAAAATGTGGGAAATTCCATCATTTATTTATTGCCTATTTAAAATATTTTTTATCCTGCCCTTCTCCTTAAAAAAGGACCCAAGGTGGCTTACATGATCAAAAAGACATTAGTTACAAGCTAAAAATAGTAAGTATATGGATATTTAAAGAGAATTTAACAAGTATTATATTAAAATGGTAAATAAAATCAATACTAAAACACATTTGAAACAGAGCAGAGTACAAGACACATAATAATGGGCTTAAGTTATACTTTAGTTAGCAGCATATGTGGTTTGTAACTCAGGCAGGGGAAAATAGCTTTATACCAATGAGCAAACTGCCCCTAGCTATTGGTCACCTACACATCTTCTTCGTACAACTCCCATACACAAATGGCTTGTCAAATGTGGTATGCCATGTTGTTCTTATGCAGGGGCAAATTAAAAAGGGCAATAAGGCAGCATTTGAGAAATTTTATAAGGCATGAGCTCTGGAGGGTTGTGATTTTAAAAAAGAAATACATTTTAAAAGTTGAAAAGGGAGCTTTTTTTTTTCAAAATAAAAAAATTGGACTTAGTGATCCATTGACTCCTTCCATCTCTGGTGTTCTAAGATTATTATTATAACCTCATTTTGGATGACTCTTTGAACAGCAAAACAAATTTTTGTTTCATTATGCAGGATAAAATATACCCTCCACACCCAAAACAAAAATTATAATGTAAGCTACAGGCAACTAAATATCCCCTTTGTGATTCCTAGCTTTATTTTCAGTTCTACTCATTTTTTAAACCAGTCATTGGTAGGAATGACTCCCCCTTCCAAAAAAACAGCTGTTGATGTCAATTTGTACACATGTACAGCCCCACCTGCACAGATTTCATTGCAACCCTGAGTCATTATTCCTGCAATGTGTATAATTTATTCTGTTGTAGTTCATTAGCTGAAATTCAGCTGTTTGAGTGCATTCCATCGGTACCAGCAATATTATTTTATGCACTGATCTTTATGATGATTGGACGCATTAATCAAACAACTGATACAGTAAACCAAGAACAGCTTCATACTGCGTTCTCCATTGTCATAATCATATTATGTTTCTTAAACAACATTCCAGAAACCTTCAAACTCCATCTGGTGCACAGGGAAGCCAGTTAATTAAAATCCAGAAATAGTGATGTAGCATCCCCCCCCCTTTTTTTTTTTAAAAGGCCTGGAATCTAGTTGAGTTGATATTATAGTGAGAGTCAGAAAATAGTCTGAGTCAGAAAACCGTGACAAATGGTGGAATTTTGGGGCCATCTCCCATGATACATCTTTTGTATGTGCCAACTAGCACATGAGAAATGTGTTTTATTTTGTAGCAAGGCTAGGCTATCACAATGTGTGCATGCATCCATGTTTGTGCAATATTTCATCGAGTCTTGTGACACCATAATGAAAAACATGTGCTGTTTCTCATAGATGCTGCATTTCACCAGAGATGTGTCGGTGTGTTTCTGCCTTGTTTTTAATAATTTGTCTCTCTGCCTCCCTGACGGAGGCACAGGGACAAACAGATACTTGCCCTTCAATGTCTACATCTTAAAATAAGGATATCTTCCTTAAGAGTTTGAATGTGCATAAACATGCATACAATGAAATTTATTAATTTATACATTTGTTACCTTTATACATCACATTTCCCACAGTGAGTTCAAGACAGCATACATGGCTGCCTGCTCCGTGCTTTATTCACATGGAAAATTTGTGGGGTATCATATTTTTCCATCTATAAGATGCCACCTTTTATTAGACGCCTCCACTTTTTGACCCCCAAATTAAGAAATACCCTTTCAAGCTATACAAAGGGTGGCTTTTCTTTCTGAGCAGATTTCTTAATGGGCTGCTCAAGCCTGATTGAGCCTGGTCCTGCAAAAAAGAAACTCACCAAAGCTGAGAGGAGTGTTTAGAGTGTGGAAATGAAAGTAAACATCAAGGGTGGTGGGGGTGGCAGAAGTCAAGGAAAGACGGAGCAGATTGTGCAAAAAAGAAATCATGGAGGGGAAAAAGCAAGGTGAGTTTGGGTTCTCCTCCACCCACCCATCCCAAAAGGCTTACTTCCATGTATACCATGTCCTTTAATTTTTGGCATCATGATTTTAGAAAAAAGTAGCATGGTATACATGGAAAAATATGGTATATCAGGCTGAGAGAGTACCTCTGGCCCAAGGTCACTTGGTGAGTTTCATAGCCAATGAGCTGGATCCTAAATCACCGGACTCAGTTACCTGAGCTCTAGTGTGACATTCTAATCACCACAACACCCTATTTCCATAGTTGTGACAACAATGTATTTTATTGTGATGCTGTGTTCATACACCTGTAAATCATTAAAAACCTCTTGAATGAGGTTGCGCCTTTATGGTCCGGGTGAGAGATGGGCACAAATTGATTCGTGCTGGGTCCTTGTGCATTGTCAGTGCTGGCCACTCAGATGACGAAGCAGGGATTCCTGCAGTGCTGGTTTTGAGTGGCTGACTGCTGGAGGAGGCAGAGAAGCATGCAGTCCTGCTGCAATTGGATGGTCAAGCATAGAAAAAAAAGGAGTAGATGAGTAGTGTGCACTGGCAGCTTACAAATGGCCCAACATGAGGTGATTCATGCCTATCTCTTGTCCCGGCCTGAGCACTTCCTGTGTTCATTACCAGAGCAGCAGCACAACTAAGCTTCGTGCTGTGTGAATCACCTGAAGGTAAAACATCCACAACAAATAAGAGTTAGGATACTTGATAGCTGTTTCCCTCAAATGTGTTGCATGTTTTAGGTTGGCAGGGAATCTTTCTTTAATCACTCATGAACCAGTGATCATGGGAGCTGTGTTCCAACATATCAGGCGCTGTGGGAGAGAGGAACTATCCTAGATTATTTTCAAGCTGCAATCAAGTAACCTGTTTGCTATTGAGACCCATAGTGAATGGACTTAACACAAGTTCAGTGCCTGAAAAGTTCACCAAAGTTCTACTGAATTCAGCAACTTCTTTATTTCTCTCTCATGAATGAATCACACACATGCACATCCCCCCCAGACAGCCATGTTTTATCTTTTGTATTATATTCTGAATAGTTGCTTCCCCTATTTGGTTCATATTGCCCCATATGGGCCTTCTCAGGTTTATTTATTTATTTATTTATTTATTTATTTATTTATTTATTTATGGTCCTTAGACCAGTCTCACACAAATACAACCATAAAACCTTACAATTTCCAGATTACGCACAATCCATTATATTAAAACATGTTAGCAAGCATACAAGTCTGCCATCTAGTTGGCATTTGGCTTCCATAGTCCAAGTATCAAAGTGTAAAACCTAGCTACTTGACAGGTGATCTTTGCATCCACATCTAAAAGGAGGAATACCAGTCTGGTTTTCTCTGAACGTCCAAGGATTCCTTCCATCAGGGGGATAATAGTCTCTCTATGCAGTGCCTTATATAGTGGGCAGGCAAAAAACATGGGATCAATGGTCTTGATTTCCCTCATGGAACAGGAGTAGAGCCTTTCAGGCAAAGGGATGCCCTCTCAGGTTTTAAAAGTGGTCTGCCCCATACCACTTCAAGTAGTCTCTCGGTGGTTTACAGTTTTAATTACAGAATGCAGGCTACACATTGCCCCCCCGCAACCAGGAAGCTGGGTACTCATTTTACCTACCTCAGAAGGATGGAAGGCTGAGTCAACCATGAGCCTGCTACCTGGGATTGAACCCCAGGTCGTGAGCACAGTTTTACCCGCAGTACAGGCATTTAACCACTACACCATGAGGCTCTAAAACCTTTTGGGGAGGACCTTTTCTTGGTTTCCCCACCTCCCTGAGCTTTATGAAGAAAATTGTGAGAAAAGGCATTGTCAGTGTATCTGGAAGTTGAGTCATGGCAGCTGGACTTCTTTTTCTTGAGAGATTGAAATGTTTCGCTGCTCATCCAAACAGCTTCATCAGTCTAAAGAAAGCTAGTTGCGAGTCCACCATATTATAGTTAATTTTAACCTTATAAGATGAACAATGGCCTGAATTTTTCATCTTATGGAGTCACCTAGATGACCGAGAATCACAGAAATCCAGTGGTCTGTTAACTTCTTTTTTTGCTGTGTTTTAGTGACAACAATTAGTGACAGCACCTGGAGAAGCTAAGTGGTTCTTCAGAATTGACAGTGGAAGAGGTAAAAGAGAAAAAATATAGGTACAGGATAAAGGAGATTGGATGCCACTGTAGCACAAATAAGAGAAGGCATTTTATAGATGCACTGAGTTTTATTCCAGGCATCCAAGCTGTATTTGTAATTCAGTCCATGTATTTGGAACTTTCTTAAACATTAACATAATCACTTAAACATTAGGGAAAAAATCCCATCCTGCATTTTCCATTTTGAGCTACAAAAGACAATTAATCAGAATGGAGATATGGATCTCTGACTTAAGGGCTTTAGTCTTTCTGATTTTTATCACAGGCCATTTACACACTGCTAGCAATTGGCTGCTTTTTTATTCATTCTTAATCTAGGGCTTAATAGAAATTAAATTAATATGGGTGGTCTGAAGCTCTGAATCTCTTCTTAGATAGTGGCACAACTCCTTAACCTTAACCAACTTCTTAACATTCCAGCAATTTCTAATTTACTTATAAAAATATAAAAATCAGGTAGTGGCTACAATGGATTAGATTTTGCAGCTACCAAGCAACTCAGATAGTTTTGCCATGGGCTGAGTTTGCTCAGACAGGAGTCCCACTTTGAGCAGTAAGGATGAGGTCGTTTTCCCACTTATCAGGGAATACAGATGTTTAGGATTGCGCTGTATTTTTCTTTAAAGGTGCCACATTGTATCATGAGCAACTGAAGTGCAAAAAGGTTACTAAAATTTGTTTTAAGGAAATCATATCAATTGTACTGGATTACAGGGTTTGCTTGCTTGAATGAATGAATGAATGAATGAATGAATGAATGAATGAATGAATGAATGAATGGTCTGGCTTCTCAGGGCAGTGTATTCCAAAAACTGTCTGGGAGCAATCACTGACAAGGCTCATCTGTGAAGATTCTCAGTCATCCAGGTGAGTTTATCTGGAAGTTGAGTCATGGCAACTGGACTTCTTTTTTCTTG
>JAHTLZ010000059.1:0-23095 GCA_023846285.1 Phrynocephalus versicolor
GTCGTCGCTCCACCCCCACCTCCCCTCGCTAGGCCCTGGCAGGTCAAGTGTGTTGCTGGCCCTTCTGGCCTCGAAAAGGAGGGAGCCCCGGGGTGGTGCTCACCTCGCACGTGGATGTCCGTATCGGTCATGAGCAAAACGGCCAAGGGGTGCACCTGCGAGGAGTCACGCACAAACACCCCTCCGTTGGATTTGACCGCCATGAAGTAGGTCAGCCAGCGGCTGTAGAGCTTCGATGCTTCCCTGCAGGGAGAGAGAGGAGAGGGCCGGAGTCAGGCCAGGTGGTGGGCTGGGCGAGAGCAGGCGTCCCAGCAGCTGGATCAGAAGCCCCCCCGTCCCCCCGGCTGCACCAAGGTACCCCCCAGGGTCTCACCGATTGATCGTCGACTTGTGCAGGAGAACTGTTCCGGCCTTGGTCCGGTAGGTGTAGCTGTTGGGTTTGAACTTCCCCTGCCTGGTTACTTTGCCCTGCCTCACCTGGGGAGACAGACAGACGGACAGACAAGGGACATGGCTTCATGAAGAAGTGGGGCCAAGAGGTGACTCCTCTCGAGGGGGACGGGGCACACGCTCTGTGGCCCTGCACAGAAGGGAGGGTGCGGGTGCTTCACCCAGAGGCCCCGGGAACCCAGCAAGATTTTTCTGGGCTCCCAAGATTCATCCATAGCTCCCCCCCCCCCGATGCTTCTGGTTAAGGCAAGGAACCTCCCTCCTCTGAAAGGGCAAGGGGCTGTGAATACTCCCCTCTGCCCATGTGCTAGATCCACGATCCTGGGGCAGGTGCAGCATGGATTCTGCCAACTGCAGCATTCCCCACCTGGCCCAGGTGAAGCCGCTGACCTTACCTGGATGAGATTGGGATACAGCCCAGCCATCAGGACGCCTTTCACCAGCTCCTCTTCCTCGCTGTACTGGTTGCACATGGAGGAGGGCAGGAGGCAGTCCATGGGGGTGGGCACCAGGTAGGCCTCGTAGAGGTTTTCGGAGAACTGCTTCACGAGGCCTGCAAGGGGCCAGAGCGGACGGTCAAGGCTCGAGCAAGTGCCTGGCTGCCACGGCCCCCACCCACCCCTCCTCCTGCATGCATTCTCTTGTGCGGCAGAGCGGGCAAGTGGGCGGGCGGGAGCGGCAAGGAGGCCTTGAGCTAGGCTGCCGGGCCAAGCAGAGCAATCCATAGCTCTGGGCCGCCTTCCCTTCCAAACACAGGGGCCAGCTTGGGGCCCATCCTCAGCTTCCCACCCCAGAGGCCATGACGCTCCAAAGCTCCTCCTCCTCCTCCTCCAGGGCCGGGCAGGGGCCTTGGGAGGTCCAGAGGTGCATGCCTACAGCCTTAGCCCACACCCCTGCCTAAACAAGAGAGCTCTGTTTTATACAATGCAAATGATTGCAAGAGAAGCAATCCCGCTACCACCGAGATATTCCACTGTGGAATATAGATAATTTTTATTTATCTTTCAAAATGCACATATTACTAACACATAAAAGACTCAAAGTCCTCGTGCCCCCCACCCCAAGGACCTTTAAAATGTACATACTTTTGCCTATAATCACAGTCTTCTCTTTTATCTACCCTGGAAATCAGGAAGATACGGCAGCTATTAATGGCCAGCCTGGGTCCCCGGCCCCAGCAGGCAGGAGAGACTCACCATTAATGAAGCGGAGGCTGGGCGCGTACAGGAGGTAATCCTGCAGGTAGTTGTCCCGAGCACGGCTGTCCCTGCGCCGCAGGATGTCCTCCCAGCCGGCCACTGCCCGAACGAAGGCCAGGTGGTCGCTGCCGCTCTCTCGGCTCAGGATGGCCTTTGCCTGGGGGGGGGAAAGAGGGCGGTCACTCAGCCCCCTCTTTCTGTGGGCGGCCTCCACCCGATAGCTCCGCTGCCTCTGCTGGTGCTCCTCACCTTGTCCACCTCCGTCCGGTTCTGCAGGCTGCTGCTGAAGGGGTCCCGTGTCAGGCAGGAGACAATGACCAGGAGTGGGTGGATGCAGCGGTAGATGGAGGCCAGCACAATGGCCTTGGCCAGCCGGGGGTCGGTGGAGATTTGCGCCAGGCGCTTGCCCAACGTGGTCAGGGCCTCCCGGTGGTCCAGCACACCTGAAAGGGGCTCAGTATCAGCCAAGGGGGGCCTTGGGGAGGATGGAGGCTGGGTGGGTGGGTGGGAGGTCTACTTGGTCCAACGAGCTAGGCCCCAGAGTGGGTCCCTTTTCCCCTTCCGCCCAGCCCTGCTCCAGGCACCAGGACCCACAGCCCAGGAGGTGGGTCTGCCTGCCACGCCAGCTGCCCACACCCTTGTGGCTCACCAATCTCCTGCAGCAGGATCACAGCCTCGTCCACCGCTTTGATGTCAGGACTGTCCAGGGCTTTAGAGAGAAATTCCACCGCCTGCGACCAAAAGGCAAAGCATCCTCCATGAGGCCTGGCCAAGGAGAAGGTGGGACTCCAGCACCCTCAGGTGACAGAAGAATGACGGAAGGCTCACCTTCCTCCAGGTCTGAACAGCCCCGTGCCTGCTCTGGATCTAACCCCCTTTTCCCAAGCCCTCAAGAGGGAAAGGGGCTTAGATCCAGAGCAGGCCCTGGGATGGGCCAGACAGACTAACTGATCCAAAGGCCACGCAGGAAGGGCCTTCCTGGTAAGGACCTTCAAGTCCTGAGCCAGAATTACCCCTCGGGTTTTGTCTCGCTCTCAGCTGTTTATCAGACCTGAAGGTGTGCCCATGTTCTTCAGTAAGATGGGGAGCATCCAAGTCAAACACGACTGGCAGAATCCAGGTAATTACCAGCAGGCAGAGAGAGGGCTCTCCTGCAACCTGGCAAGGCTTTGGGGGCTGCCGTGGAGAGGCAGGCAGGCAGGCAGGCAGGGCCCCCGCCTCCACAGCTGCTTGAGGGGAAATCGGGGCGTTCTGGCCATCGCTTGGCAGAGCAAGACCAACCAGAGAAGAGACAGCAGGGCCAAGGAAGTGTCCTGTTTTCCTGCCTTCCGACAGCCAGGAGCCTTTTCTTGGTCAAGGAGCCCCAGGAGATGGGAAAGTGGTGGTGGTGGTGGGGGGAGAGGGGGCTGGCAGATGCCCCAAAGAACCCAACAAGGCAAGGGGATCCCTCTCACTGAGAGACGGGCCACCTACCGTTTTCTCTGGCATGTGGATCTTGGCCTGAACCACCAGGTTCTCCAGGGGAGTGCGGAGGATCTCAGGAACCTGGAAGGTGGGCATCCTGTCCAGGCGGCTGCGAGAGAAGAGGTGGTAGGCAAAGCCCGACTGGCAGCGCCCGGCACGCCCTCGCCTCTGGATGACGTTCGACTTGGACACCCACACTGTCTCCAGGCAGGAGACCTGGGGGGCGGGGGGGTTGGGGTTGGGGGAGAAAGAGGAAGTCAGGGTCCCAGCCAGTCACCTCCACCCGGCCTGGACCAAACGGGCCGCCAGCACCCTGGGAGAGGATCGTGTTCCAAGGCATGGCAGCGACTGCGGTGCAAGAAGGGCACCATCAGGATTCGCCGTGCAGCCTCTCACACACACCACCACTGGAGGGGCTGGAAGCTCTGCAGGGCCTTATCCTCCCCCAGAACAGAACTGGAGAAAGTAGTTGAAGGGAACACCAGGCTTTGCAGTGGTTTCCTGACATGTTTGAAAACGTGAGGCAGAAGAAGAATAAGCAGGACGAATGCCCGTCAGCCTCCCCCTCGCTAAGACACCCACAGTGGTCCCTCCACATTGGTTTCTTCCTTTATCAGAACCAGCTTGGTTCAAAAGACGACTGAGGAGGGCTCACTGGTGGGGAGTTGGGCCAGCGGCAGACAGGGTGAGCTCTGGGGGCCAGCGTCTGTTCAGAATCCCCAGGGACAGGATGGGTCCAGGGTGGCAGGTGGGGGAGCGGAGTGGGGCCTCCTCCGAGGCTGACTGACCTTGGTCTTGAGGTCGTAGCGCTCCTCCTTGTGGGTGCCGCTGTCCACCACGTGGACAATGTCGTTGATGGTGATGGAGGTCTCGGCAATGTTGGTGGCCAGGACAATCTTCCGCACGCCAGGAGGTGGCCGAGGGAAGATGCTCTGCTGATCCATCATGGGAATGTTGGAGTGAACTAAAGGGGGGGAAGAGGAGGAGGAGGAAGAGGAAGAGGAGGAGGAGGAAAGGGAGAGTCACCATGTCTCCCATCTTCCCCACTACATGTGCTCCCACCCCCTCCACTGCCCCCCCACCCCAAGGCAAGACAGGAGAGATGAAAACAGCCTCCCCTGACCTGGTAAGACGAGGTATCGGCTGTTGTGAGATCCCAGGGTCTCCAAGAGGCGCTGCTGCACTCCTTTGATCTCCTGCCAGCCGGGGAGGAAGCACAGGATCCCACCTGCAACAAACAAGGCGAGGAGGTCACTGCCTTGAGATGGTCCCTGTCTTTGAGCTCCCCTGGGAAGGGGGCTGCCTGTGAGGCCTCCTGTGATCAGGGACAGACAACGCGCCTGGCCTGCTCTTGATTTCTTCTGGGCGTCAAGAAGGGAAAGAGGGTGTTTCCAACAAGGAGGACCTGCACAGGCTCAGTTTGGGCGGCCACCTCCCTTCCCTGCTGGATGCCTGGTTTCAACCAGGTCCATGAGCATTCTGCTTCCTAGGCCCTGTTGCTTTCCCCAGCAACCCCTCTGACCCCCCCCCCCAAAAAAAAACCACCTTCCTCCCCTTCTCCTGCAGCCCTTCTCTCCCTGTCAGCCTGGACTCCTCCAGGAACGGTTTAAAGGCAGGGAAGGAGACCAGTGCTCTCCCAGCCTAGGGGGGCATCCCGGGCATCCCTCCACCGACCTGGATCTCCGTGGGCATCGATCTGAAGGATAAGGTCTGTGATCAGCTCAAGGTCAAGGACACACTCCTCGTCGGATTGCTGGGGAAGAAAAGAGCAAGGATCAGCGTCCAGGAACAGGGGTCCTGCACGGAGGGAGCACAGCGGTCGCTCGGGAAGAGTTCCAGCAAGCCAGCTCCGCTCGGAGAGAGAGAGAGAGAAGGAGACACCAGAAGGAGCCCCAGGCGCCAGCCCATGCCGGGGTCAAAGGGGCCCTTCTTCGGGCAGGTGTTCTAGCCCAACCCTCCGTTCCGTCTGCTTTGGGGCTGGCATTCAGGCGGCCACCTTACCCTTTATGGCCTACAGGTACTCCACCATCAGCTCCACCCGGACGTCCACTCCCACACCACACCCTTGCAACATTTGATGCATCCTCCTTATATCCACCCCGAATTTCACTTGAAGGGTGTCCTGATTCTTATTTCCAGCATGTATGTGTGTGTGTGGGGGGGGGGGGGCCTTCTCTTTACCCAGGATTAGATGAAACATGATTGGCACTTCCTTCTCCCAACTATGGACCATCAACTGAACCAGATGGATCCAAGGCCAGGCACAGGGTGACGCTACACGTCGGGAGGGTGACACTGCAGGCACTATTAGAGCGGAAGTCTCACTGCTGCTCTTCCATGCTACCAGTGCTGCCCTGGCAAGGAGGTGGGGGCATTACTGCAGTGGTTCTGACTTGTCTACTACTGCCCCCCCTCACCCTTGCCACTAACTGGGTGCTCTGGAAGATGGCAGGCTGAGTCAACCTTGAGGGGGCTACCTGGTGGGCCCATCAGGATCGAAATCAGGTTGTGACGAGCAGAGGCCTGACTCTCGCACTGCTGTTCAGCCACTCCCTCGTGGGGCCCACTTGTAGTAGTAGGATGCTCTAGTGTTTCCTTCTGGAGGATGTTATATTATAAAGGAAGGATCCATCAGTGCTCTACTGACTTGACTGAGAAAGACTGAACAGGAGCCTGCTTTTCTTTCCTTTTGGGGGATATAGGGTCAAAACAAGTTTCCTCCGTCGATTTAAGGTTCTTGAACCTTAAGGCTGTTTTTTTTTTAAATGCTTTGCCAAAAAATCTTCCCCTAACCAGAGCAACACCTCTGTGGTTTTATGTCTCCCCATTTCCAGGAATGATGTGTGCCACTGGAGCTCGTTCTCATCTCACCTACATGGGCAGGGTGGCGCTGGTGGGAATGAGGCTGCAGGCTTCACGCAGGGTAGGAGCTCAGCCACAGCCCAGGGGCCTCCATGGGCACAATGGCCCGAGGGGCAACCGAAGCACGAGGCTGCTGCCTGGGCTCCCTTAGTTCACTATAACTATGTCTTTTAAGGCCAAGGTTCCCCCCCCTTCTAGGAATGACAGTAGGAGCACCGTATCTACAGTTTCACTTTATCTGCTGCCTGGATATATTAAATAACCCCCCTCCCCAAGAAATACGCATTTCTGAATTGCATTTCCCAGAACTGACCAGCAGAGGGAACCAGAGACTAAGATCTAGACAACGTTCCTATAGGCACATTGTTTCAGAATCTGAGGTGGGTGAGCGGGCAAGGAACGGCTTGGATCCCAGGACCCTACGGCATGCCAGCATTTGATTCCTTTAAATGAACATGATATTTTATCTATTTAAAATCTACTTAGTGAACCTGTGTTACTGGGCAAGTGACTATTTTTCCCAACAAGAGAAAAGTAATCGGAACGGCTTGAAGTCCTAATGGCCTTTCGAAACAGAAAAGTCGTCCCGCCAGTGCCGTGCCGCCCTCCACCCCTGCGAGGTGCTCCTGCCCGCCCCTCACCTTGATCTCGTAGTGCCGGGACCGGTTGCGCCCGAGCATGGCGGTGATCTCCTCCAGGTAGTACTCCTTCACGGGGTACATGAAGCCCGGCACCTTGACCACCGGGCAGTCCCCAAAGTACTGGGAGAAGCGCTTGTTGTCGCCCGTGGCGCTCATCAGCACCAGCTGCAGGCGGGGGTTCTGCCGCTGGACGCCCTTCAGCAGGATCAGCAGGAAGTCAGTGTTGACGTCGCGCTCGTGCACCTCGTCCACAATGACGTGGCTCACCCCTTCGAGGCGGGGGTTGCCCTGCAGCTTCCGGAGGAGGATGCCGACGGTGCAGAAGAGGAGGGCCCCTCCCCGGGCGGGGGGCTTGCTCTCCAGCCGCACCTGGTAGCCCACGTTCTTCCTCATGCTGGAGCCCACCTCCTGGGCCACCCGCTGGGCCACCGAGATGGCGCTGATCCGCCGGGGCTGGGTGATGACCATGTTGCACTGGGCCCCGCGCCCTTCCAGGATGTAGTGCTCCAGCATCAGCTGGGGGATGCGGGTGGTCTTCCCGCAGCCCGTGTCTCCGGCAATCACCACCACCGGGTTCTGCTCCATGGCGGAGAGGATGGCCTCCCGGTGGGAATCCACCGGCAGCGGGTGGCTCTCTTGCCAGGCGCTGCCCCTCCTCCGCCACAGCGCCAGCAGGTTCTGGCTGAGGCGCAGCTCTTCCGACTCGGAGAGCGGGATGTAGGTCTTGCCCGTGATGGCGTCGCTGAGGGCGGCGCCAGGCTCCTTGCTCAGGTTCATCATGTCGTCGGCCAGCCGAGGGCGCGCCTCCTGACTGTCCACCGGATACTGGAAGGGAAGGGAAGAGTTGGCCAAAGAAAACACCCACCTCCTCTGTGGCTTCCCCGGCTGCACACGCAGGGTGCTCGTTTGATCTAATCCCGTAGAGAAGGAGCAGGGTCGGCCCTGGATCATCCCAGAGTACAGGGCACGTAATAAGGGGCCCAAGCTACCTATGGAGGGGGGCAAATTTTGACTGAAGGTCGGGGGGGGGGGGAAACGCTTAACGGTTAGAGCAAATACCACAACGGAACCAGCGTCCTGGAGAGGTGGCGAGTGCTGGGGGCCTTCAAGAGAAAACCAGACCCCCCTCTGCCAGATGGGCTTCAGTCTGGATCCCAGCCTCAAGCAAGGGGTTGGACTGAGCAGCCTGAGAGGAGGCCCTTCCAACGCCATTATTTCTGGATTCTACTCAGAGGACTTTTGCTGTGGGACAAATTTAACCACCCTGACCTGCTCTACTCATTTCCTAGGGAAGAGGCCTTCAAAGGCTGCCATTTGTGTCCTGAAAGGGTGGAGTCTTCCTATTCCTAACCTTCCCTCCAAGGACTGGAAGGAGGAATGGGCTTCCTCGAGCAGCCCAGCAGCCCCACTGGAGCCAGGTGGGGGCTGTAGTGGTGGCGGCAGCTGTCCTTGCCAAGGCTTACGTGATTCAGGTAGTTCTCGATCTTGCGGAGGGTGGCCTCGGGGACTTTGATGTGGCAGGGCTTCCGTTGGTTCTCGCCCAGTTCCCGGAGGGAGGTCATGTTGTACATGGCATGGCTCAGGGGGTTGTTGTTCTTGTCCACCAAGCCCAGGCTCTGGAAAGGGAAACGGGGACAGTGAGGCTGGGTGGAGGGGGGGGCGACACCCCTCAGGAAACGATTCCTCATGCGTGAGGCCAGAATCTTTTCTGTCCAAAGGGGGAGGGGCTTCTCCTCTCTTGGCGAGGGAGTGCCAGAAGGGGTCTGTGTGAGAGACTGGAGAATCTGAGCTGGCTGGTGGAAGAGCTCAGGGGGGTGAGACACCCTGGGGTGCCAATTCCCCCACTCTGTTCCCGGCCAGCCGGTGTGGTCTCCCCAGAGCCCTCCAGGAGGAGGGACGGGTCCGCCACCTCTGGCCGGTTGAGAGCCAAAAAACCCTGGGAAGGGACAGCACCGGCTGCCTTGGACCTTAAGGGGATATCACCGTTACGGGCATGAATGCAGGGATTGCAGGAGGGGCAGCCGGTGACGGGGAAGGGAGGGCAGTGGCTACTGGGCAGGCTGTTCCTCGCTGTGTCCGTGGGCTGCCCTGGACAGAGAGCCTGGAGTCTGTGCCATCCCGGAGCCTCTGTGCCCCCCCCTCCCCCCTTTGTGGCGTGCCTCCCCGGAGCGTCTGTGCCCCTCCTTCACCTTCAGCTTCTGGCAGGCCAGGGCGGCCGCTTTGTTCTCCGCTTCCACCTTGCGCCGGCCCTTGGCAGCAAACGTCATGGGGGAGGGCCAGCGCAGCGTCAGCTTGCACAGCTTGGTCTTGGTGCCCACCGTCCGGAACTGCATGTACTCCTGGCGGGAGCAGAGGAGAGTTAGCGCAAGGCCCGCGTGGGGCGCCGTCCCCTCCCTTGCCACGGACACCTTGGCTGAGCCCAAGGCATGCTGGGGGACCGAGGGGGGGGAGGAGGAGGAGAGGCACAACACCCTGAAGGGGCTGGCTGGTCACTCTGGCTGAGAAGGCAGATTCCAGCAGCCCCCCCCCCCCCCGTATTTGGTGCAGCACATCTGTCGATGAGGCTACAAGTCCCAGAAGCTCCTGGCCTGGGGTGGCACATTGCCAGCTGTGACAAGGCAGCTGCTACTGCTGGGGGGGGGTGGCAGTCTTAAGGGGAGGGACTGTTTCAACCTACTAGTATTGGCTCTGCCACCCCTTCTTTGAAACAGAGGGCTCATTTGCTTCAGTGGCTCTTGGGGTGTTATTTAGATTCTTCTGTGACCTTTTTTCTAAATGAAAACGACTCAAGGAGTCTCCCAAGGTGAACATGCATTAAAAACTCAAACCAGGAATAAAAACTATGTACTGGATGTGAAATGCACAAATCCGCTTCCTCCCTGGAAGACCAGGAAGCCAGAAGGGCAACCGGCTGGCCTACTGCTGCTCTTAAAACAGACCAGCCAATCCTCTTCATGGGAAAGCAGGGCCATCACTTGGCCTTTAAAAGGACGAGGCGGCTGGGGCTGAGCCCGCCTGGCGATGGGGAGCGTTTAGCAGCTGCAGGGGCCACCAGGGAAGAGTCCCACCCCTCCAACCCAGGGGACTGGTGGTAGAAACTGATCTTTAGGGCTGTGCGCAGGATCACGAGCACAGGGGAGGGGGGGCATTCTGCCAGGGGATGGGGTCAGAGGCAGGACCAGGCTCCGTAGGCTAAAGCCAGGCCTTCAGACTGGTCCTTAGAACCTGCCCCACCCCCATAGAGAGTGGCTCCCCCTCGTAGAGTCCACACTTGTTCTTGAACTGCATCTCCCCAAGGCTTCCGACACGAGCTGGGCTGGGAGGGGCTTCTGGGAGCCACAGCCCAAGAACATCTGGGACCGAATGTTCGGAAGCATTGCAGGAAGACCTCCTGAGCCCACCATCTCTCTGGCGGTAGCATTATTGGCCGCCTGCATTTTTAAAAAGAAGGGTCTCTCTCTCTCTCTCTCTGAGTGTGTGTGCTCCTGGTAGCAGAGGATTTGGAACTACCAACACAAACGGCTGCCTCAAGAGGTGGGGAGCACTCAAGCACCAGAGGCCTTCAAGAGAAATCTGGAAAACCACCTGGCGGACCTCTCCTGGTTTGCCTCCCTACCTGGAGCAGGGGGTTGGGCGGGATGGCCCTTTCCAACTTCACTGTTGGATGATTCTAGGATGTGATCCAGGACACCTGCTTCCGGAAAAAACCCCCTCTCCACGTTTCTTGCTCAGAGCCAGGCAGGCTTCTCTGCCTGCTGGTTACTTTAGGGACGGCCTTCTTCTGGGGGGGGGGTCCCTCCCTCCCTCCTCCCTCCCTCCAGTCTGCACAGGCCAAGAGATCATTCCAATGAAAACTCACCTTGACTGTAGAGGAAGAGGTGGCGATCTGGATCACCTGTGCCAGGAGGTTCTTGGGCAGAGGAAACTGGGTCAGCGCCCGGAGAGCAGTGCTATCGTCTGTCATTTCAAGAGAGAACCCATCCCTGCAGCAGCAAAGAACAAGCACAACCCTAGAAGAAGCTGTTTGCAAAGGCCGCTACTCCCGGCAGGCCACTGCACCTGTCAGGCTGCACCTAACGCCGTGCCTTCTGGAACAATCAGCCCCTGTGACGCCAAGCCATTACAATCCCATTTTATGACTAGGAGTTCAGCTCGACTTAGGAGATGTATACATACATGAATAGGTACCTAAGCGCATGAGAACACACGTCCATGACAGTGCTCTGAAGGGAGGCTTAGAAGAGCGGGTAATGGAGATGTGGAGGCAGAGAAAAGTGAGCGGGGGACCCTGGAGGGCAGCCTTCTGTCCCCCCCCCCCCAACAGCCCCACCTGCTCTTACCCCAAAGGCAAGGGAGAAACGGTCTTTGGGGCTTCCAGCTCTCTCTTGGAAGGCATCGGCACTCGCTCTCGGGTGTTCTGGCCCGTAAAAGGGGAGCTGGCATTCCTAAGCCGTAGCTGCACAAGGATGTGCATTGGACGGATGGGTGGCCGGACGGCGCCCAGCTCAGAGCAGTGCAAGCAGGCGCCTGGCTACCCGAAGGCAACGTCATCTTTCTGAGCCAGGAAGGGCTTGCATCACAGTGGCGCACAGGGGCTGCGAGCACTCTAGAACACGGCCAACATTATTCCACGCCTCCTGGAGCCCTTCAGGCCCTCTGGGGGGAAAGACGGCACTTCTGGGATGCTTGGTGAGGGGTAGCAGGCTTTTCTCCCCCTCCCATTCTCAGGAAAGGCCTCTGATCCTCCTCAGTGTTTCTGTCTAGGGAGGGAAATGGGCTCTTGATTCCACCCCCTGCCTCCCACTCGCTACCCCCCCCCCCAGGTGCTGGAGGGAATGGTGTCAGATCAACCCACCCACAAGCACACAGAGTGAACCCATGAGTGGTGGTAACCTTGTGGATGTTGGAATGGGTGCATTGGGGCACCTTCAGGCAGAGATCCTACTTCTGTGGCCTTTAAGCACCCTAATGAGCCTCGTGGCACAGTGGTTATATTCCTGCCCTGCAGGTAAAACTGTGCTCACGACTTGGGGTTCAATCCCAGGTAGCAGGCTCAAGGTTCACTCAGCCTTCCAGCCTTCTGAGGTTGGTAAAATGAGTACCCTGTTTGCTGGGGGGGGGGTGATATGTAGCCTGCATACTGTAACTAAAACTGCAAACCGCCCAGAGGCTACTTGAAGTGGTACGGGGCGGTATATAAGCAGAACACTTTGCTTTGCTTTGCTTTAGGCAGGGATTGGGGAAAGGGCTTTTGGGTGCTGCTGCCTATGAGCGGCCCTCCTCCCAGCTCTGCCTTTGGGCTGACCTCCAAGGCCTGCGGCCACCAGAGGCTGCCGCCCTGGGTAGGATCTCTGCCTGAGGCCTCCTCCGAGCCACCACTGCACAAGAGAAAGCCCGCCTTCCCAAAGCCCAGGAGCAGCAGCCGGGCGCAGGCCTTTGCGGGGGGGGGGGAGGGAGGGGGGTTCCTACCTCATCTCCCTGGGAGGAGTACGGGCCTCTGGGTGCGTCATCGACAGGTATTCGGAGACGTCGATGGTGTCCTCCTCCAGCTCCCCCTCTTCCAGCTCCCCTTCCTCCAGCTCCCCCTCCTCCAGCTCTTCCTTCCGGACGGGCTTGGGCAGCCGGTTGTGCTGCTGCTCCAGGGGCTGGAGGGGCTCGTCGGGCTCCATCCGCCGCCAGCAGGTGGAAAGGTCGGCCAGAGAGGGCCCGGACTTGGAGCGCCAGCGGCTCTCGGAGCACCACCGCTCGTCGGGGCAGCCCAGCTGCTCGGCCAGGATGCGGTACTTGGCAGCGTCAAAGAGTTCGTTGCGGGGGCCCAGCAGGCCCCAACCCTGGCGGGCAGAAAGACAAGGGGGGTCACAACCATGGTGTCATGTGGCGAGGAGGCGCTGGGAAAGGAGGCGGGGGGGTGGCTAAAGTCGCCCCAAACGCCTTCCCTCCTCCTTGGCATGCCTTGGGGGACCACCTCTCAGGCTTTGCAGAGGACTGCAGGGGCCCTTCCCGCCTAGACTGGGTGTTTCATGGGATCTGTAGCTTTTGGGAGTGAGGTGAGGGGACTAAAGGAGGCGGCAGTGCCTGATCTTTCCCCTGCATGATCAGAACTGAGAGGGCTGAAAATGATCAGTGCTCGAGGTGGCGGGGGGGGGGGAGGAAGGAGGAGGAGGAGGAAGAAGGCTGTTTGGACGGATGCAGAGTTGTCCGTGCCTTAGAGGGAAGTCCGGTCCTCCTGCCTACGAAGCCTTGCTGGTTCTTGTCCTCCTGCAAGAGGGCTAAGTGCCACTCCAGCCACCCAGCTCCACCTTCCTCTTGCACCGTTTACTTCACTCTCCTCCGCCACACCTGCCCCTCCTCACCGCCCCGTCAGCAGAGGATCGGCTCCAGCCAGAGGTGCAGGATTCGGGCGCAAGGGAACCTCTGCCCCACCCTTAAGGTCTCGGCTGCTCGTAGGAGTGGCTGCCGCCCGTCTCTCCACATCAGGCCAGGTGGATCGACCACAAAGGCAGGCCTGGGTCTCTC
Source organism: Phrynocephalus versicolor (assembly GCA_023846285.1). Taxonomy (NCBI): domain Eukaryota; kingdom Metazoa; phylum Chordata; class Lepidosauria; order Squamata; family Agamidae; genus Phrynocephalus; species Phrynocephalus versicolor. The sequence continues at coordinate 13,133 of JAHTLZ010000059.1, forward strand.
TTGAGGTGTGGCCGCCCCTCTAAGGGGAGGACAAGGGAAGAACAGCCCCCCCCTTCCCCACCCCAATCACCTTGAAGAGCTGGCAAGCGGCAGCAGCAGCCTGTCGCTCGGCATCAATCTTCTTGGTCCCGTAGCCTTCCACTTCCACATTCTTGGGCCACTTGATGAGCAGTGTGACTTTCTGGGGGTGGGGGTGGGGGAGGAAGCAAGGCCATCAACCAAGATTCCCAGTTGCTTTGAGCTCCCTGTTTCTTTTAACTGTCCATGAATGCACCATGTCCTTGCGAGGCCTCTCCCTGCAGCTTCGAGAAGGGCCACCTGCCAGGAGCCATGCCCTGGGGAGACCCCCGTCACCCTCTGGCTGCTCCTGCCACTCGCCGGCCTCTTGCCATCCACATCTGGTGCCACCCCTTTTCTTCAAACCTGCTCCCTCTGGCCATGATCAGAGTTAACTCTTCTTAGAGCGCCACCCCCCCCGACTTTGGAATCAACTTCCTCCTGAAATTTGGTTGGCCCCACTCGCTGTCTGTTTTTAAGAAACATCTTAAGACGTGGCTATTTAGGAAGGCCTTCCCTGGTTCTTAGTTTTAGCCGTTATGTCTTGCTGCTCATTTACTGTCCTGTGTATTCTGGTCTATTTCCGCTCTTATTGATCCTGATCAGTAATGGCGAACCTTTAAGAGACTGAGTGCCCAAACTGCGATTCAAAACCCACTAATTCTTTGCAAAGTGCCAATACAGCAATTTAACCTGAATACAGGTGACTGTGAAGGGGTGAGGTCGGATGCCCACAGAAAGGACTCAGAGTGCAACCTTTGGCACACCCGTGCCATAGGGTCGCCAACACTGAACTTGATTATCTTGGTGTTGCTACTTTGTTGTATTGTAATTTTTAAATATATGATTATGCTTAATGGATATATCTGTTTGTGTAACCCTGTAAACTGCCCAGAGTGGCCTTTGTTGCCAGATGGTGCGATATACAAGTCTAATAAATAAATAAATAACCAACCTTTTTCCGTGGCCCATTAGTATGGATGTACACCAACTTGTCTCTTGCATGAGAGATTCCAAGGGCCCGTCCTATAACACTGTTGAGTAAATTCTTAGGCTGCGGAAATTCCTTCAACAAATCCCTTGAATCTGAAAGGAAAAAGGGGGAGGACATCCAGCTGTGAAATGTCACTGGTATTTCACAGCCAAGTCCGCACAATTACTCCAAATTAGGATCTGCGTGAAATCAGCTCTCCTCCCAATTTGGCAGGGGGTGTCCCGTTCAAAACCTAACTGGCTTCCCCGTAGATTGAGGCACAAGTAAACAGGCATCCCCTCCTAATTTCTACTCCGAACTGCCTTGTGAGCAGAGAGTAAGAACATTTCCTGGTTGCACAGAGACACAATAAACTTTAAAAATATGAAAGCATGGGGCATCGCTCACTATTTTGCTTTGAAAAAATTCCATTTAATGTCACTCCACACACGTGCTCAAGTAGCTTAGAGGTGGTCAAGAGAAATGCATTCCAGGTTACAGTGATTCACCTCCCAGGTACATGTTGTAATTACTATAGCAACAACTGAAACCGTGAATAGTGAAGAAGGGGAAGTGAAAGTAACTCACCTACTTGCATTGTCCTATCTAAGAGGAAAGCAAGAAGGAAAAGATCCACAATAAAACAACCAGTGGGATAAAGAGGTGGGTTATCTCCAACCCCATCGCTCCCACAAAACCCACAGGGAAGCACACATGGGACAGCTGACACATCCCTCAGTCACATCACACACTGGCAATGACCTCGTATCTACACTGGCCCTCCAGAAGTCTCCCACCCGGGCATATTTATGCACAGAAAAGGAACTGTTTAAAACGGAAAGAATTTTTTTTTGGCTGATGGACCATGTCTTCTGATCCATGGAGTCCAGCCTCAGTAAGCACAGAGTTAGCCATCAGAGGAGAGCGGGGAAAGAGAAGTATAAAGTGAAATGGAAATTAAAAAGGGGGCCCTCAGGTGCTCTCCACTGTCCCCGAGATGACATAATGGTGATCCTGACATGATCCCTTTTGGGTATCAGATAGACATCAGGATATACAGAAAAACTGCTGGTTGTTAGTTGCACACACTTTCATGGACTGCAGTCCACTTGTGGAGTGTGAGAACTGTTTTATCTAGAGAAGCTTGGGCAAATAAAGCTCGCCGGCCTTCCAAGTGCCACAGGAAGCCTGGCTGGTTTTGTTGCAGGAGACTAACAAAATTTCCACCCCACTCAGGGAAGGTTAGGCCAAGCTTCTCAACCCAGCAATGATACAGGGCAGTTGGTTTGCATTCCCACTTGGTGCTTTCAGGCCCACTGCACGCTTTACTGAAGACTTATAGAAGAAAAACAACAACCTTCCCCCCAAAAAATCCAAGTCCAGTCACTTTACTGGAACAAGCTCCCTATAAAAGAGTCCCTTATGGTGGCTTTCCTTTGAAAACTAGACCAAGAATGAACAAACAAAAAGACATGACTCTCACATCAGCGGCAAAACAGAGTCACACGTGATACATGAGCACCTGAACTTGAAGAAACAAACACTTGCTAGAGGTAGGGGTGGGCAGGAAATCCAGGGTGCCTGGAGAGAAAAGGATCCTCCCACTTAGCACTGCTGCACTTAGTTAAGACACTGCCCCAAAAGTACACGGAGGCAGACAACATTCTTAACAGTTAACTACAGTATTGCACATAATAGCAAATGAAGTATTTCTTCAGGTGTCCACACTGCACTTTAGATCACAAAAGCAGAGTGTGAACACAAAAAAATTAGTAAGGTGTAAGTGCTGCCTGCATCCAATGTGGAAGGAAAAACCCCCCAACAAATACATTTCTTTTGGGTTTTCTGGCTCACTATGGTCCAGCTGCCCACCCCCCAGCTGTGGTGTCTTCTGTCAGACAGCAACCTGGTGCTGACCAAAAACCACTGTCCCTTATCTATCCCAGCAGGTGAAACAGGCAGGATTTGATTGAAGCAAAAATGTATCAAGATGAGGCCCCAGGGGCATTGGGCAGTGGTCATTCTGCTCTGGTCAGACCCCTCCTGGAGTCATGTGTCCAGTTCTGTGCACCTCAATTTAAAAAGGATGTTGACAACCTCGAGCGGGTCCAGAGGGCGACCAGGATGGTTGAAGGTCTGGAAGAAATGTCATGTGAGGAACGGCTTAGGGAACTGGAAATGTTTAGCCTTTCAAAAAGAAGACTGAGGGGGGATATGATAGCTATGTTTAAATATCTGAAAGGATGTCATATCGAAGAGGGAACAGGTTTGTTCTCCATGGCTTCAGAGACTAGGATGCAGGGTAATGGTCTCAAAGGACAGGAAAAGAGATTCCATTTAAATATTAGGAAGAACTTCCTGATGGTTAGAGCTGTCCGGCAGTGGAAGATGCTGCCCCAAAGGAGGGTGGTGGAGTCTCCTTCTTTGGAGGTTTTTAAGCAAAGGATGGATAGCCATCTATCGGGAGTAGGTACTGTGATGGGGGTTCCTGCATGGCAGGGGGATGGACTGGATGGCTCTTGAGGTCTCTTCCAACTCTAGGATTCTATGAAAAGAGATTCCATTTGGACATTAGGAAGAACTTCCTGGCGGTTAGAAGAGCTCTTTGGCAGTGGAATACCTCACGGGCATCGGATTCACCCCAAAGTCCCCTTCGTGCTGGAGGCCCCGCTCGCCTCCTTTCCTGGGTCCAGGCGGAGGAGCAGCAGCAGCCGGGGGTGAGGGGGTGGGGTGGGGGTGGGGCTGGCTGGCTGGCAGGAGGCGGCGGCGACCTTGCGCCTCAGCCAAGGAGACTCCCCGCCCCGCCCCGGACTACAAACTCCAGACTCCCCCTCCTCACCGGCGCCTGATCGGGGGTTCGCCCACGGCCCTCCTCCTCCTCCTCCTCCTCCTCCGGCCGCCTCTTCCTCCTCCTCCTCCTCCTGGCAGGGCCCCATGACGGCGGCGGCGGCGTCGCCCTCCTCCTCCGGCTCCTCCGGCTGCGCCCCGGCCCCGCTCGCCCGCTCGCAGAGGGACCTCCGCCACGGGACCCCTCCGGTTCCTCCCGGCCCGGCGCGCGGCCTTTTGGCGAGCGGCCCCACCGCCCCGGCCAGCAGCGCCCGCAGGAACCCCCCGGCGGCGGCCGCCATGAGGGAAAAGAGCCAGACAGCCAGCGAGCCAGCGAGCGCCCGGCAGGCCACTTCCGGCTCCGGAGGAGGAAGAGGAGGAAGGAGAGCAGACAAGGCGGACGGAGGGAAGGAAGGGCCGCCACCCGGCGAGGAGGAGGAGGAGGAGGGGAAATTCCCTAGCGCCCCCTGGAGGGCGCCCGGGAGAACGGCAGGGAGCCCTTCGGCCAGCCGCTCCCCCTCGCGGGAAGGAAGGAGAGCGGAGGTGGGGAAGGGGGGGGCGCAAGGTGGGCGTCCAAGGCCCTCCCTCGGGAAGGCGCCCCTCTGTCATGCCAAGGGGGGGCAGCCCCCCCTCCTCTGCCACAGCCAGGGAGTCCCAATTCACCCCAGGAGGAGGGGGGCTGATGGACCACACGGCATCCCCCAACACTAGCCCCCAAAGTCAGCCCATGCGCCCCCCCTCCCTAGGCCCAGAAGCTTCTGCCACTCACAGCTGGCCATGCCTATCCCCCTCCCCCTCCCCCCCACACCCACACCCAGCCCCAGCCCCTTTGGGGATCAGTAGAGGCACCCTACCCTGCCCTTGGGAAGTCCCCATTACACTCTCCCCCCCCCGCCCCGACCCCCATGCAAGGGGCCCTAACATAAATGTCTCAGGGAGCCCTTGAGCCAGAGCTGACCCGGGTGCAAGGCCTCTCTCTGCCCGGTGAACATCACCCCCTCTGGCAACTCTGGCAGGAAGGAAGGGGGCATGGGCAGGCACCCCAGGTAAGTGAGCGGCAATGGGAAGAGGGCCCTCGCAGAGAGAAGCAAGCCAAGAGCCGAATCACTTCTGCTACCCCCTTGGCCGTCCTGTCAGCACCCAAGGGCAGAGGGCGAGGGGGCCTTAATTCTGCCCCCCCCCCGTCCAGGTGGATAATACGAAGCCCCACGGACCACCCAGGTACCAGGGCAAGGTGGCCAAGAAACGGTTCCCATGCCTTGCTGTCAGATGCCCATGCGTAGAGCCGAGGATGCCATGGCAATTATGCATTATGCAAATACATAATGGGGCAACAGGGTCCTCGCTCTGCCCTTCGGAGCTGCCAGGGTTTGCCACAGTGCACAATGTGAGGAGCGTGGCACAAGAGGGTCACTAGCGTTCCACACCACGTAGCACAGTCACACATGCATGCAGAGACACACCATTTTCCCTACAAGGGTGCCTGGCTGAGCATGTGATGGCGAGGAACAAGACTGAACAGAGGGCAGGGGGCTTCCCTGGCCCAACTTGGTCCTGCTCTCAAGATTCCCTAGAGCAGCGTTTCCCAACCCATGGGCCCAAAGATATCCCTACACTACGGCTCCCCAAAGCCTTCACCGCTAGTGTTGCAGCCTGAGGCTTCTGGGAGTTGCAGTCCAAGAACACCTTGGCCCGCCAAAGGTGGGAACCCCTGCCCAAGAGGAAATCTGGAGGTGAACAACCCAAAGGCACAGCCATGCTTCAGCTGCCGCCACGGGGCATATAGGCCGGGAGAGATGGGCCTCCTGCTGGCTGTTTTAACATCCCCACTCCACTTGGAGAAACAAGTCTGGCTTTTCTAAACAGGAGGTGCCATGGAGGGCGGCTGTCAAGGGGTGTCTCCCATTCAGCCGTTGGCAAAGGCAGCGGAGGGGGGTAAGCAAAGGAGCCAACCCACGACAGGCAGCAGCCCAGTCCAAGAGAAAGCTCGTGAAGACAAAACACAGCAGCCAAAGTCAGTGCAAGCTCCCGCCACGGGTACGAGGAGAAAAGCAGCGGCAGCCAAAGGGCCGGGCACCAAGCGATCAACCCACGGGCACCACCAATGGGACACTTACCTCTTCCTGCAGAAACAGGGCCAAAAAAAGGGGGGACAGTCTATTTGCCCAGCAGGAGAGCCGATTCCATGGGCCAAAACTAGCAGGTGAGGACAGACCTGCTATCCTTTCTGGACACCAGCACGCACCACCAACAGACCCGCCGTTTATAAAACAACCGAGCTCTATCGGCTGGAGAGGACTGGAATTTCTGCTCTTAACACTGTGCGGGGTGGGGGTGGGGGGGTGCCTGGCCTGTACCTTCTCCCTGCTATGGACAAACCCCACAAAGCGCTTTCTGGCTGCGTAAACAAGCACATTGCTGTCAGCACAAACCAACATGAAGCAAAACCAAAAGTTTCCTCTGTGTCCAACTGGAGAAAGAAGAGCCAGAAGTGCAGGGACAAAATTCATGGACAGAACTGCCAAAACGCTGGCAGTGGCTGCTCAGGGTGGATGGGTGGGGACTGGGTGGTTTGTCTGCTCCGGGTGTGTGTGCATGTGTGTAAGAAATACCACCTTTTGGAAGGACAGGACAAGGAGTGAGACAAAAGAGGGGAAGGAGGAGGAGGAGGAGGAGAAAGACTGGACATATCGGGGAAATCAGGAATGTTAGGGAAACAGGGAGGATTGTAGGAGAAACACGGGCTTGGGTTTGGCTTTAGGTGCAGAAATCTTCCCCAGTTGGAGCGGGCGATGAGGAAGGAGGGCCCACTGAGTCTCCCCCGCTGTCTCAAAACCTCTGCAAGAGAAGACAGAAGGAGCAGCATCTGGGGAAACCTTAGGAAGGAAGAGCAGCTTGGAGCACCTTGCTTTCAGGCGAAAAGGAAAAAGCTGGAGAACAGCAACACGGTACGAAAGGAGGACACCAAGAATGGCGAAGAAGCAACATCTCAGGAGGGCGAGTGGTTTGTCACGGAAAGGTCGAGAGAGTATCCACGTTCTTTACACTTTAAGCCATCAGCCTCTTTAGTCAACACCACAAATCATTTGACAGCCTTTTAAAAAAGGTTCTGTTTTGTTCTCCAGCTGTGGCATGGGCAGCCACTCATGCCTCCAAGGGGACAGGCCCCACCTCGACGGAGCCCCTGCCTGGGCAGACTGGGAGGGGAGGGCCTCTTCCTTCTCCAGCCCCCAACCCTGCCAGATAATCCATGACAAACCACCAGCTTCCCCGGGAGAGGCCCTTCCTTCGCTTGGGCTCTCTTCACACGCTCCAGAGTTACCTTTTCGGCTGTGTCTGATTCAGCCAGGGTCACTCACACTTAGGGACACAGTCCTTGAAAGGCAGGCAGGGCCCTTGGCGACCCTCCATGGTGCATCGAGGCCCTGCAGGAGATGTCATATTTCTTCCGAGTAGAAGCAGAAATGCTTCCCTCTCCATTTCTGCGGCCAGAGATTCCTTCTCGGAATGCTTCCTTCCTGCTCAGGCACCTCCTCTAAAGGTCAACGCCCGGAGCCCAGCAAGAACGAAAAGTGGGGCTGCTCTTGGCTGGAGCCATTAAGGTGGAGAACTAAAAGCTAAAGGAAGATTTTGGGGGCACCTCAGGGAGAAAATGGGATCTTAAAAAGATCCTGATCACTGTCTGCTCAGCCCTGGTGGCAGAAGTCCTACTGAAAACAGTGGGACAACTTGGACAGAGGAGGGGGGGTCCCTTTCTGGCTGGTTCAAATCGGGTGCACAACCAACCAAACCTAATCTCAGTGGGAATGCGAGTGAAAAAAAACTAGTGCACGGATAAGGACGAAGACTTGCAGAGTGCTCAAGACTTCTGCATAAACCAGGCATGTCCAAACTTCAGCCCTCCTGATGTTTTGGACCACAACTCCCAGAATTCTAAGCTTAGATTGCCAATGGCAAAGGACTGTGGGAGTTGTGGTCCAAAACATCTGGAGGGCCAAAGTTTGGACATGCCTGGCACAAACTGAAGTGATGGAAGGCGGCATGGGCCTTTTCAGGAACACTTCATGATCAGTCCAGTTACTGCAAAGCTACAATGCCAGTCATTCACATCACAAACAGAGAGCAGAGAGATACAGGTTTACAGAGAACTGTAGTCATGTTTTCTGTCTTGTGTACAGTCCAAATGCACTTTGACTGGATGCCTGACTGAGAATACTCTACAGGTTTCACCTTCCTGAGGCAGCTTTCCTCCAGCTGTGTTAGATGACAACCCGGGCTGGGGGAAGACTTGTGTTGCAGCCCAGCCCAGCCCAGCTAGAGGGGAGCAGCAACGAAAGGCTGAATTAAGGCATGAGATGGTTCCACAGAGAGGACATTCCTCCTCTCAACACCCACCGTTCTCCTTGCTTCAGATGACCTTTACGAAAAAGAACCTGCCCAAGCCAGCAAGGGCAGGACGAGGCCTGGAAGAATTGTGGCGGAATTCTTTGCTAGAATTCAAAGGATTGGTAGAATTCTGCCCAGAGTTCCCTGCATGACCTCAGTGGGAAGCTCAAGTCTTAACAATGGTCTGATGGATGGAAGGGATGGCGGAGAAAGCCACGTAGAGTCTGCAGTAACCGTTTAGACCGGAAAAAGTCATCTAGCACCTCTTAGGATGAGCTGGCTTTTAGTTTCCCCAAACATCTGTGCGTCGAAGGACACTTCTTCAGGTGAAGGAGGATGAGTCCTTGGACACACGGAAGAGCCTGGCAAATAAAATCTAGTCCGCCTTAGAGGAGACCCGTTGCCTTTTCCAGGCTCTGTCAGTGGTGGCCAAAGAAAGGGACGTTCCCCACCTCCGTCTCGTTTGAGGGCTCGGCGTCCAGGCCTTCAGAAAGGGCACCCCCCGCCCTCTCTGCCCCCCCTCTGCTTCTTACCTCTTCTACATGAATTCAGGGAGAACATCTCCGGCAGCGCGGGCAGGTTCAGTTCCTGGGAAAAGAAAGCGGTGAGGAGACACAGGGCAGGAGGCACCAAGGAGAGCCTTGAGAACTGCATTCCACCCACTCGCCAGATCGATCCTCCTCCTCCTCCTCCTCCTCCTCTTGAGAGCAGCTGCCTGGGCTGCCTTGCGCCCAGAAGGGCAGCCCAACCCATCACCTTGGTGCACAACGAACACTTCTGCTCTTGCTCTCTGTTCCGTCAATACCCTGCCCTTCACCCCGATTTTCATGCATGACCTTCAGAGACATCCAGCAAGTTTACTATGCCTCATTTGCATGCCAAGGCTCGGTCCCCAGCACTCTGTAGGGAAAAATTCAGCCACTTCCTGCCCATCTTTCACACCGTCTTCCTCACGCAGGTACTCCTAACCCAGTGATGGAGAACCTTTTACAGACCGAGCGCCCAAACTGCGATTCAAAACCCACTGGTTTTCTGCAAAGTGCCAATACAGCAATTTAACTTGAATACAGGTGGCTGTGAAGGGGCGATGTCGGGTGTCCACAAAAAGGGCTCCGAGTGCCACCTTTGGCACCCACACCATAGGTTTGCCAACACTGTCCTAACCCATCGGATGAAACTCAATGCCAGCAAACATACAGAATCAGTACAAGTACTGGCTGTACTCGATGGTTCTATGATTCAGTTTCAGACATCCAGAGGGAGAACCTTGCTTCCCTCTGGCCGAAGCTTTCTGGGATGGCCTCAGCCCAGTTTTTTTTTAAACTTTTTGACTACATCTCCCAGCATTCTGGTAATCAAAAAGTCCCTCCCCACCTTCCAGAAAGCTCTTAAGATCTGGCTTTTTAGGGAGACATTCAGTATGGTTTTTAAGTCTTGTGTTTTGTGTAGTTCTGCTGGACGCCCTTTCACTTTCTTACCTTTTATTTATTATTTATTATTTTTATTATATATTTTGTTCCTGCTGCTAGTTCTTGGTTGCTGTGGTTGTTGTGTTTTGTTTTATGTATCATGTACATACATAAATTGAGTTCCCTTTGGGAAGCTGGTGGTATAGAAATCCTTAAATAAATAAATAAATAAATAAATAAATAAATAAATAAATAAATAAATAAATAAGTAAGTAAGTAAGTAAGTAAGTAAGTAAGTAAGTAAGTAAGTAA
>JAHTLZ010000059.1:29490-74153 GCA_023846285.1 Phrynocephalus versicolor
TAAGTAAGTAAGTAAGTAAGTAAGTAAGTAAGTAAGTAAGTAAGTAAGTAAGTAAATGGTTTGCTATCTAAGGACCTATACCAAAATGACAGGTAAAGCTGCCTTCTGGGGCCACATAGGCTAACCTATATTATGATGCATGAGTGTGAACCGCCCAGGGTAGCCTTTGGGCTAAATGGCACAGTATAAAATACAACAAATATCCTAATAAATATCTACACAGTATATGTAAGTGTTTTTGGACAGTATCTCACTTCTTCAGAGGCATAAGGGTTGCTTGTGATCTTACATGCTCTGCCCCTGTTTTTTTCACAATAGTTGGGCAAAAGGGAGCCATGCAGTTGAAGCTTTTTCCTAGCTTGGCAACTGGGGAAATGTACTACATTTCTTCAAAAGGGAACTACAAAAGACACAGGGACGGGACCTATAGGTTATGGCATATTTGTTAAAATCTAGGAATTGCTGAGCGTATGTAGCAATGCAACCCTGTACAGCTATGGTGAAGTAAGATGTACCAAGTTCAATTACAGTAATTACTTCCCAAGTAACTGTATATAGAGAGTGAAATCTCCTGCTACATTTATGCAGAAGTCTTTTAAGAATTTTGGGAATATCCTAGCAGTTTAGTTTTAACAGGTTATTTGCTTAAAAATCACGTCCGCTTTGGATGGTCTTACTTCTAGACAAGTGCATTCAGGAGTCTAGGCTAATTGAGGAATAGCTATACTGTATCCCAAAATACAAAATATTTTGATTTTTGTAGTGCCCATGTTTAATTGTCATTATTGAATTACTGAAGTGGGGCCTCTTCATAGTGTTGATGAACTATTTCTCACCCCTTTTTAATGCATCTCAGCCTTTGACTTTCCTAGTTAATTAAACTCTGCTCTCTTCACAATTCTTGCCATTTTCATTTGTTCTGCGTAAATTTCTCTGTTCCTGCCTGCATCCCCAAATGTATGACTGTACATTTAAAATGTTCTTCAAGGCTAAATGTGGCTGTATATGAAGCGGGAAGTGCTTCTCTCAGTGACCTCATTGTGGACCCCAGTGCAGTGTTGCCGCTCTTTCGGACCTTTAGAAATGGACGGGAAGCCTGCAGGAGTCACATGAAGGTAAGAGCAAGAAATTGTGCAACAAACCGTATCTCAAAAGTATAACAGCAGCAGAAGCAACAGTATTTTGGCCCATTTAAGACAAACAGTGTAAATAGCCTGCCATAATTCATTTGCTATTGCTTTGTTTTTGTGATACATGCTACAACAGACTAACATAGTGGACTTTTTGAAAACTGTCTGAGATTATTTCACATAAAAGACTTCACATTACATCTATTCTAAAAGGTACCAAAGCAGTGACTGTATGTTAGGCTGAAAAATCAGATGCTTCAAGAGTGCTGAAGTGTGTGTGTTATCCTGTGGTTATTTATCTTCTGTTTTATTAATATTCCTCTGGGTTTCAGTCATACAGTATTTGGAGGAAAACACAAGGCTTAAAGTTTGAGGCCTTTGCTCACTCAGTGCTACAGAGGTGTGTGGGAAAGCCTAAGCATCTTGAGCTACTGGACTTGTAAAGGGGTAGTGTTTTATCTTGTAAACTTAGTCCCTGCCATATTAAGTTCCTCTTAACACATGAGTGAGAGGATGTGCCACATGTGTTGGCCAGACACATTCCCTCCTCTGACTACCTGTGACATGGTGGCATATACCATTTTGTGGAACTGTTTAAACAATGAACTTTTCAGAATGTAAACAGAAATATTGTTTGGCAAGGTTTACAAATACTGTACTTACATTATATGTGTAAGAAATATTATGACATCTGAATCAAAGAATATGTTATATAGTGACAACATGCTTTTAAATTAAGTGTACCAACTCCATTAACCCTGATAATTAACATGTTTAACTGCATTAGGATTTAATGCCATTTGCACAATTATTATAAAACTTTTGTGTCACTTATATGCTTTTTGAAGAAATCAACAAAGTAAACTAAAATCAGTGTAAAACTACAACAAAAGTAATAGAAGCACTAAAAGAGTAAATATGAAATACTCTGCCACCAACAGGAAGAACATGTACTACTGTACACTAAAAATGATTACCAGATTAAGACCAGTTTTAAGGGTATGCTTTATCTGGACATAAGGCATACAAGAATTTTTTTTCAGGAGGGCTATATCCTTATTTTGGTTGTGTTTGATTTTTCGAATCGTGGCTATTTGTTACTTTTTAAATTCAAAATGCTGGTTCTACCCTACAGAGGCCTAAATGGCTGTAGTCCAAGCGTCTCAAGGACTGTGTCTCCATTTATGAGCCTGTTTGCATGTTAAGATCATTCATCAGGAGATGCTAGTTCTACCACCTGGGTGGGGACCCAGAAGAGGGCCTTCTCTGTGACAGCTCCCAGACTCTGGAGCTCTCTCTCACTGGAGGCCAGGTTGGCAACCTTATGTTTCAGGCAGGCTTTCCCTTAGCAATTACTTGTGCTGTACCTTTACTGCTTTGAATTTGATTTTCGTGTTGGTTCTACTGTTTTTAGTGTGCCATTTGTTGGGTCTTTTTTAGTATTTGCATACTTTGTTTTTAGCTTTAAATTTTATCTGGTAGCTGTTGTAAGCCACCTTGGGTCCTTATAAGGAGACAGTTAGGGTAAAAATATTTTAAATAAATACAGTGGACCCTTGTATAACAAACAGCTTGTACAACATAAAATTTGTACAACATAAAAATATTCGGAGATAGGGGAAATTTGCTTAACATAATCACCTATGGGAAAAATCCGTACAACATAAAAATGGGATTACTCCATTTTCAATGCATTCCTATGGGAATTTGTATGAAGGAAAATTTGCTTAACATAATTTCATTTGGAACGAATTAATTCTGTTATACAAGGTACCACTGTACGTAATGAATGCTGACTCGCTGGGTGCTACAATGCCTAATGAGCTGGGCCCTTTTCCATATAATGCTGTAAGATGACCCTGAACTCCCTATTCTCAAACTTGAATATCTCTTAATTGTTCTGGACTGTATAGTCCTCCTCATTATTGCAAGCTGCCTTGGGTCCTTTTCCAAGGAGAAAGGCGGGGTAAAAATACTCTAAATAAATAAAAATAAAAATAGCTTGGTTCAAGTGTGGCTTAAGACTCCCCTGACCGCATAGTGCATATTTTGTGATGTGCATAGGTGGATAACTTGCATTTGTGAAAGAGGTGTGTGTGTGTGTGTGTGTGTGTGTGTGTGTGTGTGTGTTTGTGTGTGTGTGTGGCGAGAATTTGTTGCAAAAGCTTCACCTTTAGAATTCCAGCCTGTGACCAAATCTGTCAGCTTGGGAACGGGCAAGAGCTGCGCATGCGCCGGTTAAGGCGCTGCAAAGCGGCGGCTGAGGTGGTCCGAGTGCGCAGGCGTCAGCGGAGTCCCCGTGAGCTTCGTTTTCGAGAGGGTTATGCGCTTGCGCATTGCTTGAGTTACGCCGCCGGGGAGGGCGTGGCGGAGCCGGCGGCGGAGCGAGCGTGTTTCTGCGCATGATCGTCAGCGGAGCCCTCGGTTCACAGGGTGGGTGGGCGGGAGAGTGGGAGTGCGCATGAGCGGAGGCGGCTGCCCTCTGTCTGGCGGTGTGAGGTACTGTGTCAGCGCCGCCTGTGATGTTTGGGCGCGCAGGCGGGCTGAGGGCGGAGCGGGGGGGGGGTCTGTAGAAAGACTTCCGGCGCATGCGCGCGATTCGCGGCTGAGGGGACGGTCGCCTGGGCGCGCTCGGTCTCGCGGCGGCGGCGGGTCTGTTTCCGGGCGGGGAGGCGCCCCCCTCCCCCGATGGAGAGCCCCGGCCCGCCCTTTTAATCTCTCTCTTTCTTTCTCTCTTCCCTATCTCCCCCCCCCCGCCTCCGCCGCCTCCTCCTCATGGCGGCCGCGCCCGCCCCCCCTCCGAGCGCCGCCACCGCCACCCGCATGGCGGCTCCTTCTCCTCCTCCTGGCGAGGAGGGAGAGGGAAGCGGAGGCCGGGGGCGGTGGCGAGGGGGCCTCCCTCCTCCTCCTCCTCCTCCTCTTCTTCGCCGCCGCCGCCGGTCCGCCCGGGAGGAGGAAGCGCGGGCGCGCCAGTGGGCGCTGTCGAAGCGGGCGCGGAGCCTGTGGCGGCGGCTGCGGGCAATCCAGGCCGGGCAGGTGGAGCGGCACGTCGGGCAGCAGCTGGCCGCCCTGGCGGGGAGACCCCGGGAAGAAGGAGGAGGAGAAGGGGGCGCCGCCGCCGCCGAGGCCAGCAGGAGCCACAACAAGGGCAGTAGCAGCCGCCAACGCCGCCCTCGCCCTCGCCGCCGCCTCCGCCGGGTCCGGGTCCCGTTTCCCCCCCGGGGGGTCTTGGGCGCCGAGGAGCTGCGCCGGTTGGCCGCCCACGCCACCGCCCGACTCCGCGCCGCCCAGCGCGCCTGCGACTCCGACGCCACCGACAGCGCCAGCCTCGCCTCCTCCTCGTCCTCGTCTTCCTCCTCGTCCTTGTCTTCCTCCTCCTCCTCCTCCTCCTCCGGCGCGGCGGCGTCTTCCTCTTCCTCCTCCTCGGACAGCGAGGGCCCCGACCCGCCCACGGCCCCCACCCGCCTCGCCGCCGCCGCCGCCGGGTGAGTCGCCTTCCTTCCTCGCTCGGTTCCCCCACCCCACCCCCCGGTGGCCCTCTGCGCTCCCACGGGGACCCCCCCCCCAAGGGAGCTGGGCCGCTTTCTGTCCCTCCCAGGACAAGGAAGGAGGCCTCCGGGGGTTTCGCCCTTGGGTGGCTCTTCCCTGCAGCTTTGGGACCCCTCGAGTTGTTGGCAAAGGTCCCTTCCAACCGGGTTCCCCCGTGAGCGGGGGGGGGCTGCCCCCTTGACCAGTTGGCCAGCCCCAGGCTGCCGGATCGGGCATGGAAGAAGGGGCGCCTCTTGGGGCGCCTGGGACCGAGCCACATGCCTGCCTCCTCACTCAGGTGTGTGCGTGGGTGGGTGGGGGGACACATGATGCAGGACAAGGGACTAGCTGCGCCTTCTCCCCTTTCTGAGTCGACCCCAGTCTGTGACTTGCTTCACCTCTGCTTTTCATTTGTGAACCTTCTCCTTGGAGAGGCCAAGAGGTGGGAAACCACCAGGCAACGTGGCGGAAACTGCTGCACAACGTGGCCAAAAGGACAGGGCAAGATGGTAGCAACAGAGAACCCGTCAGGTGCATTGGGCAGTGGAGAGGTTCCTTCCCCAAATGACCCCTCTGGGAGCGGGACAAAAGGGGGGCGGGGGTTGCACATTCCTCAGGAGGCTGCTTTCTCTCCCTTGTGTTCACACAGGCTGATAATCCAGGACTTGTCTTGAATTCTGTCCCATTCAGCAAGCCTGAAGGAGTTTCTTCACCTACAGGAGAAATAGACATGACTTGTGTTATTCTCTCTCTGGATTGCTTCATAATCCTGATTCCATGCCAAACCTCTTGCCCAGCAGTCTTGTCCGAGCGCAGGCCTCTTCAGCTTGTTTGTGGGGTGTGTGTGAGAATGTTTTGCTTCTGTATTTATGTGGGTAGTGGAGGTCTTTTGCTGAGAGGAGGTGCTTTGCTTCTCGATTGACTTTTTTTTTTTTACAGTTTGTGTGTGGCCTGTACATTTTTAGGATGTGTTTATCTAGAGATGTTTGTGTTCTGTTGGTTTGTGGAGTTTTTTTTTGCCATAGATTGTAATTTGCCATATGTTTGTGGGTTTGTTTGTTTGTTTAAGAAGGCTTGTTGGGAGAGTTTGATGTGCTGACTTTTGCCTATCTAATGAGTATGTTTGGCTTTCCTTGGAGTGGACAGTTATTTATTCACAGGGTGCATTTCATCAGTATGTGTTTTCCAAAGGCCACCAACATCCCTTATTTAAAATGCATGTTTTGCTATTTATGAGATAAATATGCTGTGCTTAGACTGAGAGGTTCATTTCTATGAATTGTTGAAGGAGAAGTGTTGCAAGATGATTTTTGCCAGGGCTGGTGAGGAGAAATAGAGGATGCAGGTGACAGTCGTTGAGCTCTGGCTGCATGAGGGACCTACCCTTTCGTGCTTTTGTACTACTACTGTGGCTCACAAACACAAAGCTGTGCACATGTCGGTTTCATACACACTCAGAACTGCTTTTGAGTTACTGCCTTGCACCACTGCTTTGTTGTTTCCTGTTGTTGATTTGTTTAGAAAAGGGGGCTCATGGTTACTTGGGCGGTTTCCATCTGTGGAACGTAACTGCTCATGAGACTATGACCCCCTCCCCCACCCAAGAAACCAACACAGCAGGTTCCTTTTTTAAAATAAATCAAGTGGCAGTGAACGGAGGCCTGAGAAGCTGATGATGCAGGTAAACATCTCACTAGTCCTCTGGTGCAGATTTGGGTTTGTGGGCTGCAATTCTTGGGATTCTTAGAGACTTCCAGAAATTGAAAAAATGTGCAAGATGTTCCTCAGTGTTCACACCATGGACAGATGTGAGTTGGAGACTGGCTCATATGGAGCTCAGGAACAAACAGGAATACAGTATGTCAGATTCTGGTTTAACCACATAGTGGCCAGAATCCTGTTGAGCCATAAACTTGAATGGGATGCTAGGCATGCTTTCCTCCTCATGTAGGTACAGATATTCATGACCCACTTGCACACGGGACTCTAAATTGATTTTAGTGGGACACTTTCCAGCTCACTCCACTTCAACCCGGAAATTGTGCAGAGAGCACAGAGCCTGTGCAGGTGCTGCAACTTCAAATACCAACAGGATTGGACTGGTCATGCTTGAAAGAATTCACAAGTTAACTTTACACAGCTGTCAACTTGACAGTTTGTGTCAAGTTTGGGATTGGGTCAGACAAACCATAGTTAGGTTAAATAATTCCCGATTTGTTTTCTGTAGCAACCAGATCATTGTATCCTACGTTTTAAACCATAGCAATATGGATTGGGCTGCAAAGAAGCAACTCTAATGTTGTGAAGTTTAAGAATCTGAAGTCCAAGTAAATTGTGTTGTGCATTTTGCAAATAATTGTTTATTTCAGTGGCCTTGAACCTTTTAAAATCCATCAGTCTGCAGCCTGTTGACTGAAGAGGTAATTTTTAAAAAATACAACTGGAAAAAGCACACATGTGGATGATCTAAGATTTGTGTATAGTTTTATTTGATTTTTTAAAATTAATTATGTCTTAGTTCTATTCCTTTAAAATTGTGAACCACCTTGGATCAGAAGAAGAGAGGCCTTTAAATAAAATCAATAATAATAAGTTGTCTGAATTGGCAAATGCTTTTCTCAGAGATAAAGGTTTTCAAAGTATTACACCACGGCTCTTTCTTCGTGATGCCAGGGTTGTTCACATCTTATTGCCATTTTTCATGGAACTTTGTCTGCAAAGATGGAGTTTTTTTGTTTACTATACTATTATACTTTCTTATTGCATTGACTCAGGCAGGTAAAATTGAGGCAGTGTAAACTAGTATAACATACTGTAAAATTGCCATAATATCAGTGACAAAAGATAAACCAGCTTTTTCGTGAGAAAGAGCAAGAATCTAGTTGAAGAAGTTTGAGTAGAAAATAGAATAAGATACTGTATTCAGAAAATAGAATAAGTAATCAGCCTCCGCCACCAGTTACCCATGGCTGTGTTTACCGTGTCAGCAGAATCACCTTGTTTTCTGTGTGTGATACAAAATTGTGAAGTCTAGAGCTGACCCTGACCCTTGGTAGAGGCATTCTCCAACATTGATACAACAAACATTGTTCCTTGTGAAGCCTGCCCCATTTTGTCCTGGAGATCCACGATGAAGATTGCTCTGATGTATAAATCCAGAACTTAAATAGATGTGTGGCTTTCCATTTCATTTGAATCAAACAGGATTGGACAGCCAGATGGCAAATACCCCTGTGATTTTTATTCCTGCATGGAGCAGGGGGTTGGGCTTGATCGTCTTATAGCTTCCTTCCAACTTCACTATTCTGTGATTCTTTGAGGATTGGAATAATGTTTCCAGATTTCATGAGCACTGTGATAGGGGCATGTTGTGCCCGTTGTAATTTCTGAACACTTTTGAAGGCTGTCCCCATATATAGTGTGCTAGAATAATTAAGTGTGAAGTAATGTATTTTCCATCTCTAAAACACCCCCATGTATAAGACAACCCTCACTTTTCCATTCCACAATTACACTTCGTAACCATGGGGTTCTCTCCACAGTTTACGCCTGTGTATAAGACTACCCTCAAGTTTTTGTCCAACAGTTTTGGGGGAAATATAGTCTTATACATGGGAAATTTTATTTATTTATTTACTTATTTTTGCATTTCTAGACCACCAGATTTCCCAGTAGGTTCACAACAAAAGGCAAATAAATAACAAACAATGAGACAAAATGAAAAATAAAATAAAATAAATAGCGGACATATAAAAGCCAATAACATGCAAAAACATGGCAAAGAGGCAAACACAGGGTGGCAGGAGAAATAACAAACGGGGGGGGGGGAAGTACTGTAATGAGCATCCTGGAGAGTGTGCAGTTACTGTAAATATCCAGTAGAAGCTTGTGTCGTTGGGTGGATTGAACCACCTGGCTGCACACACTAAGGCCGGGAGTTTTGTCTCCCACTGTGCCTCCTGGAAGAAGTGCCCGCTGCATAACCCAGAGGATGGCGGGGGCTGATGAGGTTTTGTGGCCTTAAGCAAGCTGCATGGCCCCAAAGCACCACCAGAAGAAAGACCCTTCTGAGTATTTTATATCTAGTAAGTCCTGTGGGGGTGAGAATTGGCTGGACAGTGTGTAAATTAAGCCATTCTACTTTGCCTATTTGCTTTTTTGGTTGGGAAGGCCAGGGAGCACAACAAACGGGGGGGGGGGGGGAGAAAAGAAAGACAAAAACATGGGGGTCAAACATTATTTTAAATATAGCCCGATTGCTCTCTCTCTCTCTCTCTCTCTCTCTCTCTCTCTCTCTCTCTCTCTCTCTCTCTCAGCAAAATTAACTCATTTGCACAGATATACCAGACTTGCAGACTGCATGAGATTTATCACCTCCAGAGACAAAGAGCAGTATCTTTTGTCGTCACATTCTCCCATAATTTACACTGACTAGCACCTATTCCCTTTGGCAAGCACCAAATTGCTCTCTTGATGCTTAAAAGGCGAACATCTGATGGTTTTTACTGATGACCATTCAGTAAAACACCAGCTGTTGTCCTTTATTTTGCGCTGTTTAGATGTATTTATGTTGAGTGTTACTGTATTTGCATAATTTCCTTCAATTTGAACAAAACATTGTTCACCTTTCTTGCTATAATGGAGGAGAATAATTTTGTGATTCCCTGTTAGAAGAGGAGACCAGGGGCGATTAATGCCTTGAGGAGAGCTGCTGTGTGACATACAGGCTGGCGGGTGAGCCTTGAGGAAAAGTGAAGGTCATCTATGCTTTTCTCAGTCTTGTGAGAAACCTTTCATTTTCATGTGAGATAAAGCAAGCAAGGTTCATTTGTGGACTACTTAAAATCTACTGCCTGAGCAAATTACATTTCCTTGGAAAAGATTTTTTAAAAATCTGATTGGATTATATTCACTGAGAAAATTATTGTGTGGAGGTCAGTGATTTATGTGCGCTGTATCTTAGCGAACCTGGGAGATCACAGAGAGGCTTCGATGAGGTTGCTGCTGAGATTGAAAAAAGATTGTAAGCGAGCTTTTCTGCTGTTGCTATAGAACTGGCGTAATCATCTCATTAATTAATCCAGTGATGTATTGGCCTAAAACATTTAGTAGTGATGATGATGATGACAAGATTGTTTTAGGCAGCTGTTTCTGTTTTTGAAGCTTTGCTCTAGCAGCAGCATCTCCTTTTTGCTAAGCCGTTGTTTCCTGTCTTGGACGCTACAGGATACCCACTGTCATGCTTGATGTCCACAATCCCTTGAAGCTCACAGTTATTTCCCATTAGGCACATCCTGATTTCCTGTCAAGCTGAGGTAGCAACCTCTGGTCTATTGTGCAGTCCGAAGTGGAGTGACCTCAAACTGACAATGCAATGACCAACTTGATTCCAATAGGGTAAAATAACAAAGAGTATTGAGCTGCCATTAAGAAGACTCTCTGGTTTGTTATAGCATGAGCCTTTCCCGGTACAGAACCCATTTCCCCAGAGGCCAAGTGGCTCTGTGAGTACAAAAGATTGTGATGCAGTAAATATGCCAATCTTAAAGGTTTCATGTGGTGCCTTGTTATTTTTCTGCAGTATACAATACATAATGCCGTTTCCCTATAGGAATTGCACTAGAGCAAGAACAATAAGGGGTTTCTAGAGAATTCTAAACTGTTGCTGTAAATAGAGCATGATCTGATTTGGCATGCTCGGTCTACTTTTACATACCTTTGGGCTCTGCTCCTCCTACCAAGTGTAGGGGTGGTGAGCAAAAAACTGTCTCTAATTAGTATCCATGCACTCCAGCCTAGTTGAGTGAAGCGAGCAAGCTTTTATTAACTCTTGGGAGAGAAAACACAATTGTGACAGAAGCCTGAATAGCCTCCTTCCAGCCTGTATATCCGTTGAAGTGCTGAGTTCCCAGCACTAGCCCTCCAGATCGTCCTGGGCCTCTTGAAGGCTGCCCGTTACCTCTACTAGTGGGGCTGACCATTGCAAGGGTTGTGGCGTCACCCCAAGAAGCTGTTCCCTCCAGCCTGTTATCCCCGCAAGGAGGTCTGGAGGGGCTGCTGCTGCTGCTGCTGCAGTGTGACACATTCATAGGCTGTTTTGATTATATACCGCTGGAGAGGTAAATAAATAAATAAATAAACAATGGAGTTGGAAGGGCCTATAAGGCCATCAGGTCCAATCCCCTGCTTAATGCAGGAATCAGAGAGTATCAAAGCAAATCTGACAGATGGTTGTCTGTTTCCCCCCCTGTTTTGTGCCTCCAGTGTTGGAGCATTCACTGCAGGTAGTTAACCTTCTGGCAATCAGCGTCATTTGAGTTTGGTTCCTCTTAATTTGTATAGTATTTAGCACAATGTTATGTGGTTTATGAATAATAGTTGTAAAAACTATCTTCCTGATCTAAGAGAATTATTTACAACTTAATTATGCCCTAGCCTAATTAGCCACTGCTTAATTAGTGCCCTAGTGGTGTTTCCAGAGTTTACAGTCATATGGTAGAAAGTATGTTTCACTGAGCAAATGACGTTAATTCATGTGGGAGGAGGGGTTGAATACCCGAATATCATTATAGAAAAGAGAAGGTTCTTGCTTCATAAAGTTCCTTCCAATGTCAGGCACTGGTGTATAATTGAAAATATTTTTTCCTTCCAATATTCTATAGTAGGGATACCCAGCACAGTGCAGTAAAGTAACGGCATAAGATGCAGGAGGCTTGGGTTCAGTCCCTGCTTAGCCATGGGAATTGTGGGGTCGCAGAACTGGTAAAGGCACTCCTTTCTCACCTTAAAAACCTTGTTAGGGTCACTATAAGTGAGTTCAAACTTGACAGCACATGGCAAGGAAATTCTACAGCAACATCTGGTCTGGTCTGCACATCAGCAGGGCCATAATCATTCTAGTGCAGAATGGGTAGACTTTGCTGCTGTCACCGGGTTATTAGGGCATGCCATCTTTGCAATATGTCTGGTTGTCTTGTGAGGGTAGTTTAAACGACATTGCATGTGCAAAGCTGAGGAAAAGGAGTTTGCGGTTCTGTTTCCCCCACTTCCACAGACTCACTCACTAAATCAGCCTCATGCTGGCGCTTTGTAGAGGCAGCACTCCTTGAGAATCTTGAGTGGGAAGGGGCTTCAGGCAATCACATCAGCCATTGACAGACAGTGAGAGCATTTCCGTGGACACCCAGGACCCTGGGTCGGACAGGCAAACTGGGTTCGTCCATTTTTGGAAGTGTAAAATTCAGCTCAAAAGCCTTCCACTTGTAGATGAGATGGAATCTGGGTTGTTTGGTAGGTGGACTAGAATAGAAATAGAAACTAGGCAATTTTTAGGTTAACAAAACTGTAGTTAATTTCAGTTCAGTGTTACATAAGGAAAAAAATAATCAACATTGTAAATAAGCGTAAGCCACCTTGGGTCCTTTCCAAGGAGAAAGGTGGGTTTAAAAATATTCTGAATAGATCAATAATAATAATAAATAAAGGATAGAGACTAAATTCTCTTCTCTGAGTAGTAGAATAAGACCATCTTTATACCCATAGAAAGGGCTCGCAGAGGATGTTCTGTCCTTGTCACTGAAAAGCAGGCTAGTAAAAGAATACAGAAATGTGGTGGGGGATCCCAGAGGAAATCAAAGCGCCCCCCCCCAATTTCACCATGTTAGGTTGGGGGGGGAGGACACTTGGCTTCCCTCAGCAACTGTATAGGCCAGCAAGCGGGCTGGGGGGGGGGACAGAGCAGTCGACTCCGCTTGCCCTACCAAGTAGAGATGGGCACGACTAAAAAAAAATGGTTTTTCGTTTTTCTTTTGTTGTTTAGGGGTCCGTTTCGGTTCGTTTTCGTTTTTTTTGGGGGGGTTGCACATTTTTCGTTTTCGTTTTCATTATGAAACGAAAAACAAAAACGAAAAGTTTTCGTTTCGTTAGCATTCTTTTCAATGCAACGTGTCTGCCATAACGAAAACGAAAAACATGGCAAAATTTTTCGTTTCATTTCCGTCGTCATTTTGCTTCTGAAATTTTTTTCGTTTTCGTTGCAAAACGAAACGAGAAAACGAAAATTTTGTTGAGTAGTGCCCATCTCTACTATCAAGCTCCCTGTCGATTCAGTGTGCCAGACCCTTAGTCAGAATACAGGGCTGTTTTATGCATGGCAACTACCTGAGTTAATGATATTTGGAGACGGCTGTTTCTAGGAGGCGTGAGTGGGAAAGCTATATATGGGGACGGCTAAGTGGTGTGGTTTGTGTCCTTCAATCCGTGTGCTTGGATTTAAGAAAGTCATCTTGGCTATATGAGTATGTCTTAATTGTACTGGATTGTATATTGTCCCTCCTTGGGTCCTTTTGAAGGAGAAAGGTGGGGTAAAAATACCCTAAAATAAAATAAATAAAGGGACAAGATTTCAGGGTTCCAGGGATCCAAAGGAAGGAAAATGCTGTTAGTTTTTAGAAATACAATTCACTGAGGTTTGTTTAATGTTCTCTCACAACTGTTGCCATTCCTCTAGCCTTCTCTGTAGTTTTGGAATAACCCCTGCTGACTAACCTACATCTTATTAGGTTATTTCAGTTCCTAGTCTTTGTAATATTTGAATGTGTTTTTTTTTAAAAAAAAGGCTTTGAGAGAACAGAACTAATTATAATAATAGTAGGGATCCAGCCATGACAAGGGTTAGTCTTGGACATTCATAGTCTTCTCCATTAATTTGCTTTGCTGCTTTACAAGCAATATACAGTATATCAATGCTGGTACCACACACAGTAAGCTTACGTGTCATTCTTGACTACAGAATATTATTCTTATAAGTACCTGCTCCTTATGACGTTCTTTGACAATGAAATGGTATTTTATTGCTGTTGCATGCATAAAATATTGTTTGGGTTTGCTCTGATACTAGTCAGGTTTTAAATGTCCCCTCCTTGTTCCTAGAGGTGTTTGATTTTGTAGTGCTGAGAAACACAGTTTGAAGTTTTCCTTCTGAAAAGTATTTCCCAGTATCCTGTTGAACCTCAACTGAAGGGAGCTTCCAGCCAATGTCCTAATGGAGGATCCCACCCCTAGCACAACAACTCTCTTTGTGCAAGTTGTGATCTCCATCCTCTTCTGGCCAGTGCCTAGGCAGGCTGGTATTATACTGTACCACCCATCTAGCCCTAGGGATACTCTGGGTGGTTTACAACAGAGAATAGCAAAATAACAAAGTAACACATTTAAATAACAAATACAAACAACAAAATATAAACAAAATATACATAAATCAACAACAATAAACTAAAATAAAACTAAAATGAAGGTAAATATAGCCAGGGGGTTGCTTAAATAAGAAACAGAAAAAAGAAAAGTGGTAAAAAGAAGAATCTAGTCCAACCCCCTGCCATGCAGGAACCCCCATCACAGTACCCCTGACAGATGGCCATCCAGCCTCTGCTTTAAATCTTCCAAAAAAGGAGACTCTACCACCCTCCTTTGGGGCAGCATCTTCCACTGCCGAACAGCTCTAACCGTCAGGAAGTTCTTCCTAATGTTCAAATTGAATCTCTTTTCATAGAATCCTAGAGTTGGAAGAGACCTGAAGGGCCATCCAGTCCAACCCCCTGCCATGTAGGGAACCCCCCCATCACAGTACCCCCAAGTCCAGATGTCCAATCATCCTCTGCTTAAAACCCCCCACAGAAGGAGACTCCACCACCCTCCTTTGTGGCAGCATATTCCACTGCAGAACAGCTCTAGCTGTCATGAAGTTCTTCCTAATGTTCAAATGGAATCTCTTTTCCTGTAGTTTGAAACCATTGCCCCAAGTCCTAGTCTCTGAAGCCATGGAAAACAAACCAGTCCCCTTTTTAATATGACATCCTTTCAAATATTTGAGCATGACTTTCATATCCCCATACCCTTCTTTTTGTAAGGCTAAACATTCCCAGCTTCCCCTAAGCCATTCCTCGTACGACATTTCTTCCAGACCTTTCTTGACCATTCTGGTCACCCTCCTCTGGACCCACTTGAGGCTGTGAGCATCCTTTTTAAATGGAGAGGTGCACAGAACTGTCTTGGCTGGCTCTTCTCCCGGGAGGCACCGGGGGGGGGGGCAACTGTCTTCTCTGTTTCTAGCTCTGCAGCTAGGTTTTTGATTCACTGAGCTGTCTGGCCAGACTGAGGTGGTTTCTCTCTCCCAGCTCTCCTTAATTACAAGCCTATGATTCTGTATACCAGTTGAAGTGTGTAAAAGTGGTTCAGTAGTAGCAACTTGCGGATAACTTGCTTTTCAGGTGGTGCCTAGCAGAACGGCAGTGGGCAGTGGAGAGAGCAGCCATTATCTGTCGCTGGACATGGCTACAGGCTCAAGTTTCAGACTTGGAGTATCGCATAAGGCAGCAAACAGATGTTTACAAGCAACTTCGTGCAAACAAGGTAAGGCTGTGCAATTCTTTCCAGAATAATTACATTCGCTTCTTCTGCTGGTGTTCTAGATTCTTAGGTCATAGACCAAAAACATCTCAGGAAAACTGTCACAAGTATTCATGACAAGTTTAAGTCATAAATAATTCCCTCCCTAATGATGACCAAATGAACCCTGAGCTGGATCAGACCCCACCACGCAAAATACTTCAAAACCCAATTGGATTTAATCTTTGGTTCATGCAAAGGAATCTGATTCCCACGTCCCTGCAACTTTCTGGCTGTGTCGTCTTGGGCACTTTCCTCTTCAGGGGATGTTAGAGGTATGAGCGAGGGAAACATGAATATCCTCCTGCTGCAGCTACTGTTCTCTAGGGTACTAAACAAATAATTCTTGCTTAACCTATGTCACAACAAAAATGTATGCTCTCAACTGTGGCTACAAAAGATGCAGGAAACCAAAGTATAACTTCTAAAACAAGGAACAGTGCCTTAATAACAAGGTAGATTTGATTTAAACAAATTTTAAATCACCTTGATTTAAATCAGGGTTTAAATTTTGAAAAAAAAATCAGATTATTTTTACAATTTAAATAATGATTAATTATTAACTTAATTATTATTAATAATAATGCAAGAGAATGAACATAGCAAACTGAAAAATCAATTAACAAAATCAAGCACCTTAAAGTTAGAAATGCTAATAATTTTTAAAAGCTTGGGTTAAGGAAAAAAGCAAGCTTAGATTCCTGTGAAGATGTGAAAATTGGAAGCACAGACACCGTCATTTAAGATACACAGATGCCCCCTCATATTACTGGCAGAAAGCAGAAATGACTTGCTCCTGCATCCGAGGAGCTCTGATCTAAGTGTTGCCCACCCAGATGATGGAGCCATGCTTCAGGTTCAGTTATTAGTCTTCTAAGAGGAAAAAAAAAGCCAGACATCATCATTATCATCATCCACTTAACTATTATTAGGCACTAGGCAGAGATTTGTAAAACAGGGCAATCCGTGTTTGGAGGCATAGAAGCAAATGTGTTTAGAAAGAAGAGGATTTGGGTTTGTGCATGTGCATTTTATAAGGAAGGCAAAATGAGGGGATTCTTTAGCTGTGACATTTGCCACTTTTCCAACTCTTAGACATAAGTATGAACTGGGTTGCACTTTTTTCCTGGCATTTGTGCAGACTAAGAATTTTGAAGGGAAAATTCCAGTGAGGTCCTTGCATGATTGCCAGCCGCTGCCACCACCATTGTGAAAACTATATTTTCTTTTCCCCATGTTGTGGTTTGATTTGCGTCTGGCCTAGTTTGAATATGAGTAACATGGTCTTTATTGAAATAGCTGAGCTGTACAGTTCCACCTAGCCAGAAAACTCAGAGGGCTTGCTTTTATTTGTTGTGAATTGAGTTTAAAATGCTCTCGTTCATTGGTAAGAAACTCACTTGCACATGGGAATAAGTTCTGTCTTATGACTTAGGGTCCCATTGTATTGGATGACCTCCAGCGCAGCGATATGATGAAGCAGCAGAGTCAGCTCAGCTCTGCAGCAATGATGAATTCTAGGAAAAACAAACCGCTGCCACCCTCCTCTTCCCACCTGAAGGTGTCTGCTGGAAGCATCCCTCCCTACCTCCTGCAGAATGCAGAGAAGCAGGTCAGTGGACAGTGAAGCCACGTGGTTCTGTTGCAATGAGCAGTATTAATGCAGAAACCGGTGTTGCCTCTGGTTTTTAAAACACATCGCCTTGGCACCCAGTAATAACATAAAATGCTCTTGATTATTGGCTGCCTAGAAATATAATGTTAGGAAAATGTGTACGCCCGTGGTTTTTAATTTAAATTGATGTTGGTTTTAAAGACCTCAGAATTTGGATCATAATGCAGCCTTGCCTGACATTAAACTGATGAAAGGTCTTGTTACATGCTGTGTGCATAATGCTGTGAAAGGTCTTGATACGTGCTGGTTCGTGCAGAGCTGACTTGCATTCCAACTGACCTTCCTTTCACTTCCTGTTATTTCATTGATTGAGCACGCATTCTGAAACAGATGACTGATTATTTTACAGAATGAATGATTTGGCACGCACAGGGTGGGGTTTCTGATGAACTTTGCCCTGGCCTTTTTTTATTGGTGCATCTGATTTGCCAGAGGGGCTAAACGAGGCACCTTTGAGGTTTTATTACCTTAGCTGGGTTGGGGAGACATCAGGCTCCCAGAGTCTGCCTCCTTATCATCTTTTTGACAACCGTACTGTTGGCCAGTTGAAGTCTGATGGGAAAGGAAATTCACTCGGTACTATTTCTGATGGGAACTGGTTTTTATATGTTCTGAATACTGGAAGTGAACAGTTTTTCTGCTTGTTGCAGAAGCTTTCTTGTTTTCAGCAATATAGTGTGTAATAGAGAAGTTATTTTGTTGTTTCTTTTGCTAATAAATAAGTGGGAATCAGTGTAACCCAGAAACTCTTCCTCATCTGCTGCAGATGATGCAGAGAACTACCAGGGCACCCCAAACTTACCTTCTGTCTATAGATTGCTGGTTGTCTTTAAACAGTTTTAACTGTCCTAGCCAAACTGTGACGTAACCTCTTAATACAGCGGCATCTCCATATTCGCTGATTTGCCATCCGTGGATTCCATTATCTGCGGTTGAGGAGCAGTTGGTGTTGGGGGTGCTGCACTGACCAGAGAGCAGGCTGGGCGCCACAGTGTCATCCCCACTGGCCAGTGCCGCAGAGTGGAACAGCGCTGGGCCCAGGCCAGAATGAGCTGGAGCAGCATGCTTGGCACTGCCATGAAGAACAATTGGCGTGGCCTTTTCCTCCCCACCGGTGCAGCTCAAGCCGCTTTGGAGCCACCCTGCAGGAGGCCTCCGCATGCATCCAATGAGGACGCCCCACTGCCCAAGAGCGGGAGCTGCGCGTGCCCCTTAGGTGCTCAGGCAGGGCAGAGGGGTGCCGGGCGCAGAGCAGAGCCATCCAGAGCAGAGTGCTTGGCGCTGCCAGGAAGCGCAGTTGGGATGGTTGCTTCCTCCCTGCCTGCGTGACTTGATCCCCTTTGGAGCTGCTCCCTGGGAGGCCCGTGCCTGCCCCCAATGAGGATGCCCTGCTGCCCAGGAGTGCTGGGCTTCGCTGCCCCCAGAGGCTGTGGGAGTGAGTGAGAGGAGACAGAGGGGGGGCAATGGAGGGACCTGATCCTCCACCGGCTGGCTCCAGAGTAAGCCTCTGCAGATGTGCATTGAGCAGGGATGGGGCAGCCTGAGTGCCCAGCCCTTCGTGCTGCCCAGTTTTCGCCCCAGTTCCACCCCCACCACCAATGTCGCCACCGTCACCCTCGGATAAGAGCGTGCACTCTTATTTGTGGATGTTGGTATCCATGGGGTGCCCCCAGAACTGACCCCCCCCGGAGATGGGGGGGATTCCTACCCCAAAAATCTGTATCATACTCAGAGTATGATGTTTCTGTCTGTGCATTCTTTGTGACAATCTGTGGGCTTTTGCATTTTGATTGCATAGGTAGAGTAACATATTGAAGAGTGGCTGATAAATCTTAGGTTGTATTAGGATTTGGACCAAGCTACAAAAGGTTCCCCCGGGCCCCCCCCCCCCCCAAATTTGTCACTAACTCCTTCATAGGAGTCTTCAGCAGTCTTACATTGCTTGCCAGACTGTTTCCAGGGATGCTCATTATTTTTCCTTCACGGTTTCTACACCAAATCTGGCTTATTATCACGTGTACATTTTTTTCTTTTGGCACTCTCAGATGCCATGCTGTCTGGTAGTTGCTCAGCCTGTGTTGATGGCATCTTGTGAATTAGCAACTGGCAATTCTTTTCCGTTGCTGCTCTTACTCTTGCAATAGTCCTTTTACATCAGTGAACCGGAAGAAAATAGCTGACCTTCTATGGGAAGGCCTATTGAAACAGTGGAAGGAAGAGGGGTTACATTTGGAGAAGTCATACAAGTTCCCTTGAGGGCATTTTTAACAAGTACCTTAAGTAATTACTTGGCATAGTAGATACCATGACATGAAGGTGATTTTTCCAGGGTGTAATCCATACCTTGCCCTCTGGGTGTGCTGACCACTGCCACTTCCTCAAATGAAGGCATCTCAACTGCATAATTTGTGGTAGAGACCTGACAGGGAAACTGTTGAAGGTGTTGCAATAATGACTCTGCATTGGCATTGATTGGCAACAGAGGTTTTAGGGAAGGGTTGAACTACCATAAGAAGAAGGGGCAAGGTGGGCATTTTTCTCTGGTAAAGTGCCCCTAGACAAGCAACGCCAGAGTAAAATGTATTTATTTGAGTATTTTTACCCTGCCTTTCTCTTTGGAAAAGGACCCAAGGTGGCTTACAGTAAGGAGAGACTATATAGTCGATTACAAATAAGACACAATCAGTTTGAGAAACAGGGAATTGAGGGCTATCTTACAGCATTAGAAGGCAACATTATAAGGCTAACAATTGATAACATAATGTCAATGCAATCAAACAATTAGAGATATAAACACAAAGTTATTAGTGACTATAAACACAGAGTCTGTGTAACCATGTATGGTAGATTCATAAAATGAGTGCTGTGCCAAATTAAAATCTTATATTAAATTAGAGTTTATGGAGGATTACTTGAAAAAGGCTGGTTATCTATATGTCAGCTAACAACCTTGTCCTGCTATCAGGAAGGAGCCTGTGTGGCCTCCTAGAACCACATTCAGGCCGTAAAGTTGAGCATATTGCCTAGGAGGTGTCGTGCATTTGGAGCCACATTCTGGGAGCAACTGCTTCATCCGATGGAACCTTGCCTGCTGCTCTTGTTGTGCAAAGGCTTCAAGCGTGCCTGTTAATTCAAGTCAAGTTTATGTACAGAATTTGGGGCCAGCCCTACGTATGTCTGCTCTGAAGTAAATATTATTGGTTCAGCCAAGCCCACTCGTGTGTGGCAACCTATGGTTAGGAGCCCTTAAAAGACTGAAATGAATGTTTAATCACTCATGATGCCACATTCTCTGCTGGATTATTTATGGGTGAACCGAATGCCTGAAGGCACAAGGAACGTGTGGTTTATGCTATAGTGTTCCATGATGGGTTTTATTTTTATTTCCTATGGAGTATCTTTTTGTGGTATCTTCTCTACAGGGCCTGGCTGTTTAAATTCTAAAAAAAAAAAACAGATAGCTAAGCTTTCTGGGGTTTCTTTCTGATGTGAAGGAAGGACTATAGAATGTGGAAAGTGCCTTCTTTAAAAATTACTTAACAGGAAAAAATGCCTGACAGCTTTTGTTTCAATATTTATATCTGTGCAGCTAAGTGGAGGAGCAATTCTGTTTCTATGTATTTTTGAACTCCTCTTAGGACCTTGAGTATAGCATGATGAAAATTAATTAATGTGTTTAAAGCTATTGGGGAGAAGTGAACCCTTGAGAGACTTTGAAAATGTTGGTTTATGCTGAAAGGATTTCAGTGTTGGAGAGTTCTATTTAGTGTTACTCAGTTAATTTAGTGGCATCTTTGGCTGAAATGCAGTCATTATTGAGAAAAGCAAAATCCTGATGTGTCTGTTTGAAATTGTGGATATATGTAAAAGTAAATGCATTTTTTTCATTTTACGTCAGAGGTCTGTGACTTGAGGACTTCTTCCTTTTTGTACACAAAGTGGTTCTGGATTATCCCTGCTGAGATGGGGAATTACTTGGAGTTTTGTTAAAGTGTTGATTTTGTATTCTCTTCTTCCCCTCTCCCTATGTCCGGTCTGCCAACAAGCCTTTTGATTCATTCTGTTGCAAGACTTGCTTCAGTTTGAGATTGTATTTTTCTCTTGCAGAATTCTCACCTTGCGCAGTCTTTCAGAAACCTTGTGTGTCGAAATTCCTCATGTGCACCCATCAATGGGTCTCCAGAGCCCCCCAAAGCCTGCAAATCACCCCACCAAGTCAACGGAATAAGTAACTGGTTAGTCCTCCTTTTCTTACAGGTTGATCAGTGTGTTGCTTTGGAAATTTGTCTTCATGAGTAAACGTGATTGTTCTTTGCCAGTTTATTGGGGGGGGAGTGAAGTGGGGGTTTCTGAGAGATG
Source organism: Phrynocephalus versicolor (assembly GCA_023846285.1). Taxonomy (NCBI): domain Eukaryota; kingdom Metazoa; phylum Chordata; class Lepidosauria; order Squamata; family Agamidae; genus Phrynocephalus; species Phrynocephalus versicolor. Next base: position 50,629 of record JAHTLZ010000059.1, read on the forward strand.
ACCCCTCTGTTTGGATTGTAATTTTAAGTAGTTTCAGGCCTGTACCAAGGTTTCGTGTCACGTCTTGTGAGAAACATTATGCATTCAGCTGCAAGAGTTTGGTCATCTGGGATTGCTCACTTTACTTTATTTGAAAATTATATACCGCCGGCTTGTCTAAAAACAACTCACGCCTTCTATGCAATAATGTAGAAAGCAAAAACTGTTTAAAGAAAGCATATCTTCAAGGCAGAAGGCACTTGGTTTCTTGACAAGTTCATTGCCTCCGGGTATTTTTCATCTTGGAACTGGAGAGTTAGAAGGTGCCCTCTGGATCATCATTGGGTCCCCGAGGAAATCAAAATCCCAACCTCTAGAAGCACATTGGAGTAATATACAGATTTTATTCTCTTTTCCCAAAAACAAAATCCCACAATTATAAATACAATCTGTTGGCATTCAAAGGGGTCGCAGCATGGAATTTAAACCTCCAGGGTTTGTATTTATTGTATTTACCCCTGTTTTGTCACAGGGGTACGGAGCAGCCTTTTCTCATGGGCCTGGGAGAAAGGCATTCCTTTGAGTTGTAAGAAGGGAAGGTGGTTGGCCTGAGACTTAATTGTCGTCAGTGAAACACAGGCGAACCCCAGTGATTATGTTCATTGGTGTCAAGGCTACTTGAGTTGGTGGTCTCTGATCTCCATGTCTCCTCAGCGGTGAAGGATGGTTGCACTGCCCAGAACTCCTCTCAGGCACCTTTGAGTTCAAGGCCCCCAAGGGTTCATCTGGATGTGGAAAGATTAGGGTGGATCTTTGTTAGGAGGAAGGTCCTGCTGTTCTTAACATCCTCCTCCCGGGTGAGAAGGCAGTGATGATGATCTGCTTGCCTTGGACCTAGTCCAGGCTTTCACGTCCAGCTTGTTGATGTTCAGCAATTCAAGAGTCTCTTTAAGTCCTGTTATTGTTTTTGTTACAGTTCATCTTGCCTTAGCTATTTTTATGGGTTTTTGTTAATGCTTGGAACTGCAAACATTTTTTTAAGCAAATGCCTGCCTTTCAAGTTTTCTTTTCATGCTCGAGTGTTCCTGAACACTCAAGGGTTGCAAAGTCACCCCATTAGTTTGATGGTATGTGGCCTGTTGGAGAAACAGAGGTGTGTTCATTGCAAACAAATTCCAGTACTGGTGAATCTGAAGCCCAGCAGAAGCAATGCTTGAGATTCTGAGATGGCAGAAGTGCGGTATCTTATTTACAGTGGACGTGAAGGATTGGGTCTTTCCTTAAAAGATGGTTTTGTCCTTGTGGGGTTTCTCTTGAGGGTTCCTGTGGGGGAATAGGGGAATGCTCTGGGTGGCTTGGTCTTGGTCTGATTCAGCTTCAAGGTTCTTTGAATGTTAACTGAGCAGTCTTGGATTAAAACTACCGTCTTGAATTACTTGTACCTTTAGGTCCTCCACTCCTTGGGATTTCCTGCCATTCTTGGATGGAAGACATGTTCAGTTTCATGATTTTTGTAAGGAATGTGTGGAAATGCTTTTAATCCAAGACCCTCGATCTGGGTCAGAAATTGACTTGGCTCTTTTACATAAGGCTCCTTTGGATGGAAGGAAATAACCTAAATGTGAGCTGTATCAAACTTTCCCCTGGTGAGCATTGGCAGTGCGCCTTGTATTCAGCTGTTTCTCTTCCTCTTTAACATGGTGCAGCAGGGCTGCCCAGGAGGAGTCTTTTGGGCACAAATTCTACTCACCATCTTGCTACCTGCTGTCAGGACGAGCTCTGTAGTGGACTGTGGTGCAGAATAAACACAGCAGTGTTTTACTTTTCCTTTCAAGCTTTTGAGCATGAAGACATTTAATGTTGATGAAACTTTCTAATCCTTGGCTGTAGCGATGCCTTTGCCAAGGTAATCAAGGGTGTGCACCAACAAAACAGAGCCCATAGTAAAATAAATAAATAAAATAATAAAAATAAAATAAAAAAAATAAATAGTACTGAAGTCCACAATCTGCATTGTTCGCAGTTGCTGGTACAATAAGCTTTGTAAGTGCAATAAGCCTTGTAAGAAAAAAAAAGTGAGGGAAAGACCTTAATAATCAGTCATGAAGCTTGCTGGGTGGCCCTGCCTATGCTGCCTTGGACTTTCTGACCTTATAGGCTTGTTTAGAATAAATGGAAGGAGGAAGGCCCTGCGTTTGAGTAAAGCAGATGGTTCAAGAGGAAACAGGCGGGGAAAGCAGTGCAGGAAGGAGAGGAACCTGGCGGCTGAAGAGCCTGGGAGTTTGAGTTGGCTGAAACACGTTTTGTTTGCAGCTGTCACATCCAGAATCGCGGTAATTCCCAACCTCCGCTTGGATTGGAACCAGGAAGAGGAGGATCAAACATGAAGTCTTAATTTGGGATTGATCATGGTTAATTGATGTTCTGCAGATTTAAGCAAATCTACTCTGCACATACAGTAAACGGATGGACCGTGCTATTAAGTAGCTGGGATTCGTGGCCAGTATCCTTGCAGTAACTAACACAGGGGGACGACTTGCTAGGCCTGATACATGATGGATGGTTTGGCTGCCTGCTGCTCGCCATAACATACATTTTCATGGGGCTGTGCTTTTGTCTCAGTCCTTCTTTGTTCTCCCTTCCCAGGGCTCCTTGGAGAATGTTGCTTACCTAGTGGACCTGCTGTGGTATCTAGAATCTCTTTTTATAAGGGGAATAAGAGGGAGTTATTTAAGTGAGTGGAACAGTGGGCATAATAAATCTTCTGAAGGATGCTTTCCGAGGTTTGCAAAGAGGAACGTGGAGGGCATTGTTTCCTTTGGCCGTCGTCATCTCAAAAAAGACGTAGTGGAACTGGAAAAGGTGGAGAACAGAGTGACTAAAATGATGACTGGCCTGGGGGAATCTCCCTTAGGAGGAAAGGCTGAAACATTTGGGCCTCTTTGTCTGGAAAAACAGCACCTGAGGAGGGGATATGATTGAGACGTACAAAATTATGCAGGCCATGAGTATCACAGCACCATTGAGAGTGTCCTAACTTATGGCATGCTATCATGGTATGGGAGCAGCTCTGTAGCAGACAAAAAAGCTCTACAGAGAATAATTAAAATTGCCCAGAATGTTACCGGGCTCCAGCTACCAACCCTGGATGACATCTTCACATCTCGCTGTTTGAGGAAGTCACACAACATTCTGAGGGACTCTACTCATCCTGCTCACAATTTCTTTGAACTGTTGCCTTCTGGCAGAAGATACAGAACAATTAAAACTCGGACCACACGTCTTCTGAACAGTTTTTATCCCAGAGCTATAATTGCACTTAATAATGAACTCAAGAGCCACCAGTAGTGAGCACTTGGACAGGATTACCTATCCTGTTGTGTAGATGCTTGTATTTTTGGGGGTGGGGGGGGAGTGTTCGGGGATTTTTTTGTGTGTTTGTTGAAGGGTTTTTCGTTTTTGTTTTTAATGTGTGTGAGAGTGTTTGGAGATTTGTGTGTGTGTGTGTTGAATCTGGTCTCTGGGTGTCTGAATTTCGTTGTATGTGTATACTGTGTATATACACACAATGACAATAAATTTATAAAAAGGAAAAAAAAAGGAAAAAATTAAAGTGAATAGAGGGATGCTCTTCTCCCTCTCACAGAATACCAGAACTTGGGGACATCCACTCAAATTGAGGGTTGGGAGAATGAGAACAGACAAAAGAAAATATTATTTCATCCAGCGTGTTGTTAGTCTGTGGAACTCCCTGCCACAGGAGGTGGTGACGGCATCTGGCCTGGATGCCTTCCAAAGGGGATTGGACAGATTTCCTGGAGGAAAAGTCCATCCCAGGTTACAAACCACGATGTAGATGTGTAATCTCCAGGCTTAAAACCAGGGTCCTTCAAGGGCCAGATGCAGGAGAGTGGTATCAGGAGACAGATATCTAATGTCGTGCGCTCCCAGAGGCATCTGGTGGGGCCACTGTGAGATACAGGAAGCTGGACTAGATGGGCCTTTGGCCTGATCCAGCATTGGCTCTTCTTGTGTTCTTATGTTCTTATCCTGTTGCTTAGCACAAGAAAATGTGTATTTTGGGGTCCATTCCTCACCACAAAGAGTCGTTGCTGCTGTTTGGGGTGTGCCTGTGCACACACACTGGCTTTGTACGTGTGTGTATACTCCTGGGAATTTCTGTTTAGCAACAGGCGGAAAATGCCCAGCATCATTTCAGCCATTTTTGTAACACCCACCTACCCATATAAGCTTTGGATCCAAAAATATGCTTCTGGTACCAAAAAACTCCACAATATAGCTGTAGTGGAAAAAAATTGGAAGTGAAGAATGATCCTAATTCCAGAGGGAGATCCCTCCACTTGGGCAGACTTGAAGGAAAGAGTTCACAGCACCGTGTTTCTGAGAATCCCCCCTCCCCCTCGCTTGCTGGAATGTATGTGGCCTATATTTTTTCATGTTCGTTGTCCCTGGTGTACTTGATCATTGCAGGGTGAAAATTCTTCCACTCACTCTTGTTGTTAAAGTCCTGGAACAGCTCTTTCATTACCTCCCACCCGTACCTCTGTGGATCTGAGATGTGGGTTAATCCAAAGCAGTTTTATGAACTGCTCCTTTGGTATAGTTGTTTTAAAATTCACCTCCCCCCTCTCTCCCCCCCTCTCTCTCTTTTTTGTGTGTGCTGAAAAAGCTCCCCCAAGATTAAGAGGAGAGTCCCTAAGGAGCATACTGTTTGGTTTCAGCTGTTTCCCTCTCTCATTGCAATCCTCTAAGACACAATATCTGCAACTTGAGAAAGTCCAGGTGTGACATGAAGTTGTACAAGAGACAGTGAATGCACATGGGTGTTGTCTGGGTTTGTTGAAACGTTCCCTGTCAGTTACATTCACATATTAGGTGGTTTGTTTGTTTTTTGGACCTTTCTGATTTTGACTGGAGCAGTTACATCAACATTGGGGCATAAAATAAACTAAAATAAACATTAAGTCTTCTAGAAAAAGAGAAAACTGGTAGATCTGCTGTGATGAATAAAGAACAGAAACTGTGTGTCGCGAGGTAGTTTTCTGAAAGACAGTATTGATTTTTGAGGTTCTTCTTCAGGAGAATTCTCAGTGTTGGGATTTCTTTCTTTTGGCTGTGCAGTTTCGGAACAGGCTCCACTAGCAACTCCCAGGATGGTGTGAATGCTGACAAGATCCTCCAGAAACCAAAGCAGCTGAACAACACCCTGCCTCCTGCTGTTGCTGCCGCCACCACTGCCTTTGACAACAGCTGTGTTGCCGCCAGAATCCGTCCAATTTGCAGATACAGGAAGCGCAGGCTGGTGAGAGTCAGTGCCATCTCTCACCTCAGTAGGAAGGTGGGTATGAGGTTTCCGCTCTGCTGTTGTTGCACGATAAGGGATTTTGAAGCCATGCTCTCCATGTTGCATTTCAAGAGACAGCAAATGGCATATTCTGTCTGGAGTGTGAAGGGGAGGCTGCTGCCTTTCCCTTGACCTTTGGTCAGCAGCCAGGGTAGCTGCTGAAGGTCTGAGAAACCAAACGGTCCCGTAAAAGGGGCAGTAAGGAAGCCATGTTCTTCAAAAGCGCACAATGACAATGTCCCTTTGTGCATGGTGTGGCAGAGCTCTCTGTGTTGCGAATACAGTTGGAGTGGAGAACAAGTGTCTGGAGGTTGTTCATCGTCAGATCCCATCAGTCCTAGTTAACCTGCTGACAGGTGAGGTCAGCTGGACAGGGCAGTCCAGGGAGATCTAGGAGGGCCACACCCTCCTGGATTTCTGGACAGGAATCCAGACAGAGGCTGCCCTCCTGAGTGGATGATGCCTCTGTTGGGAACATCCCTACCAGACCCATGTCTGCCTTTCAGCTACAGGTCTAGAAGTTAGTTTGGGTTGCGTTCTGCTTGGCAGTTGGTTGGATGTTTCCTCCCTCGTGTTGAGAAGCACCTGCAGCAGATGCAATGCCAAACTCCTCACGTCCATATTCGTCATTTCAGCCGGTTTGGAGCATCAATTGCCTTATGTTGAGTCAAGCTCTAGACTTATTTTTCTCTTTGTCATTTGTATTCTGCTTTTCTTCCCATCAGTTCAAGGCAGTGTACCTGACTCTTTGTTCTCACCAAGGGGTGGCGGTGGGCTGGGAGGGTGTGACATCCAGCCAGTGAGTGAGGATTTGAATCCAGCCTCCCCCCCCCCCAACCCCCGGCCTTCTAGTCCACCAAGAGTGTTGATGTTAAACTTCCATGGGAGAGGGTTCTGAGTATCCACAGTGCCACCAGAGCATTTCCCCCCTCCGCCTACTACTGTGTATAGCTCTTTGATTGCCAGTGTCTGGGACTGAGCCTGCATGCAGTCTGGAGTGCTCCGCCCTGAGTTACAGCACCCTCCAGCTGTCACAGGGTTCTGTTCCTTGAAATGTTCTGAAGGCAGTTGGTAAGATCGGTGTGATCTGAAAGCAAGTGGGCAGTGCAGGCGGTTCTTTTTCCAGGATTCCATCTCCGACATTCCCCAACCAGCAGCCCCATTTCTGGCTTTCTTGCCTCTTTAGTCAGACAACGTGTATTTGAACCAGGTTTTTTTTTCCTTCTTAGGATTGTTTTTATTTGGTTATGTTATTTTTTCAGTTCTGTAGCTCTTCGGATTGCTGTAAGCCACCCAAAGTCTTCCACTTGTATTCCTTGGTGCCGTTTTTGGCTACGTGAGAATAAGCAGCCAGAATGTGGGTTGGCCGTCAGAGTAGCTAATTCACTGCATACCCGGCGCTCTCATAAGAGTTGCCTGGATTTATCTGAAACCCGTCTGTCCAAATAACTTGGGTGGAGTGTCTTCAAGAATGTTTGAGCTATGATTTTTTTTAAAAAAAGAAGAAGGGAAAGTTAGTCATAATTTCCTTACAAGATTCTGACTGAAGTGTTTCACTATTCTATGACCGTCTGAAGTAGGCTTGCAGGGGGAAATTGGTGCTTTTAAATGAGCCTTTTCGACTGGAAACAGAGAGAATGATCACATATAGCTTTGAACTCACATTCCAGGTTTGTTTTCCATTACAGGAGCCATTGAGATTTAGCTATTTAAAGATGGAAAGGCCAGAAGCCTGTATGCAGTGGAAAGGGAGGGAGGGGGGGGCTGTGCTTGGTGCTGCTTACTGGTAAATAAATCTCTGGCCCCCACCATCTATTCATTTTTCTTTGATCTTTGGGGTCTTAGTGTTTTCAAACAAGAAGCAAAACATTTCACACCACTGATTGGTCCATTTCCTTTTTGAAGGGAACCCCTGGGCGTTGGAGTTTTGGACCTCATTTTTTAAAACTCCTCCTTGTTACAGCTTCAGAGGCCTCTTAGCCTGAAGTGCCACTGCGAACAGCCCAATTCCTGCATCTTATGTGACTGCAAGGCTCCTCTCCGAACCATAGATCCAGAGACCATGTCTTTACAGGAGCGAGTGGCTCTGCTGGACTCTGGCTTCCATCCCATACTGTCTTTTTCTCATGGTGAGTAAAAATCACAGCCTCTTCATGTGACATGAAGAAACCTTCTTGTTCGGGTCATCTTTCTTTACTCTCCTTGGAGACAGAACAGTTTTTTACATCTTGTGTCTGAAGAAGCCGAGGGAGAAGGAGGCGGAGAGAGAGAGAGAGAAGTCAAGTCAATTCTGACTTGTGATTACCCTTTCCAGGGTTATCTGAAGTAGCTTCCCATGCTCTTCTTCTGGTGGTAATTCTGGAGGACCGTCCAGCTTGCCTAAGACCACACAGGCTGGCTTTTCTCCCTGGCAGCAGGGGGGAATCGAACTTCCAGACTCTGGTTCCGCAGTCAGAGACTTAAACCAGTAACAGTATGTGAAGTCCTGTGCCAGTTTTTTTTAAAAGGATTAAACTGGGGTGTCATAAGATTCTGTGCAACAAAGGAAGAGAGAAGTCTAGAAGGTATGTGTCGGTAAGTAAGGAATGTATCTTTGCAGTGTGTTTCAATGCCTCTTGTTTTGCTCTGTGTTTTTTTTTAAACAGGCAACCCCCTTCATTTGCACTTTCAAGCCCTTCTAAGAGAGGACCACAGACTAAACCACAAGGTCAAGAACCCCAAAGCCCTTCATTGTGGGTTGAAAGACCTTACCAACAACCTTGGCTGCCCTCCCCTCTCTGCATCGGGTAAGTTATCTCATCTGTATGGACAATATTGTTTAACCCTTGGGAGAAGGCCGCATCCTCTTTTGGAGCTGAAATCCCCCTGTGTGCAGGAGGGTGTGGCTTTGTTTAACCAGGTTCACCTGCACCGAATGACATGGTCTTTAGTCCAGTAAACGTTATTCAGACCAAAACCTTTTAGTTTCTAGGATGCCACGAGGTTTGTTATTCTCCCACCACTTCTGTGGGAAATTGATCAAGTGTTCAGATGTTGCAGAATTAGCAAGTCATCGGGTTGCCCAGAAAAACCTGAAATCCTATTGAGTTAATTTCCTCTTGTGTTTTTCCCCCCCCTAGATTCTCCACTGAAAGGATCACCTGGTCGCCCTCAAACCCATAAGGCTGGTTCTCTGCGCCCGATGTCATCTCTGTGCCTAGAAAACACTCCCACTCCGCCCTCCGTGGCTGTTGGCAACTCGCCATCGGTGAGTGGAAGCGGGTCATCTCCATCAAGCAGATCTTCGGCAGGCCGAAAGGAATGTCTGCCTAGGGAAACCCTGCGTGGAGAGTTCTGTGCTCTGGGTTTTGCTCTGTGGAATTTTGGTGTTCGACACAGACTGCTGTGAAAAAAGATAAAACAGGGATGTATCTTTTAGGATGCTAAGAATGTTGTTGGTTTGGAGAAATGACCGTGAAGAAATACAAACTGAAGGGTTAAATAGAAAGAAATTATGAAACACACAAAATGCGAAAACCTGGAATAGCTTGTAGAACTGTGAGAAGTGAAAAGCATAAATGGTTGCAACTCATTATTGCTGGTAGAATGAATGTGAAAATGTGCCAGGGGAAGAACTTCTTATAGGCTGAAGAACCCGAGGGCTGGATTTGGATGCAACATACTCTTCCTTAGATCTGCTGCAAAAGTAACCAGTGTCAAAACCGCTCTGCTGTCGTACAACCTCTAGAAGGAAAAGAACGAGGCAAAGGGAGCGCCAGTGTATTCTGGGCGTCGCCGTGTTGGGCCAGGACTCGGTTCAGATCCCCGCTGGGGCGTGAACCCCCCATCGCATGATGTGGCCGCCCTTTCTCAGCCTGACCCCCATCCAACTGGATTCTTCTGAGAATAAAACTGGGAAGAAGAGAGCAACGTTGACCTCATGGAAAACGGAACAGGGCATATGAGTGTAACATAAACAAGAGTGTTGCTGGATACAGTCATAGAATGGAGGTGCTAGAAGTCCCTCTCTGGGTCATGGAGTCCAGACCCCTCTCAGTGCAGGAAATCCACACCCCGGGCAGCCCTGGCAGGTGCTTGCTCAATCCCCGTTTAAAAGTCTCCAGGGAGGGAGAGTATGCCGCCCTCCTACTCAGTCTGCTTCATTGTCAGATGGGGTTCACTGTTCTTCCTAACATTTAGTCAAATCTTCTCTCTTTCGCTTACTTCTGGTCTTCTCTTCCTGAGCTGCAAAAGTGAATTTTGGGGGGGGGGAGAGCAGAGGATTTTATGATCTTCTTTATACTCCCAACTTTTTCACTGAATGACACACATTCAAGAGAGCAAAGCTTCTGCTTAAAAGATATTCCATTCTCTTAACCTTGAATTGTCTCCTAATTAATTTGCTTCTCTGTTCCAAGTAGATCCCTTACAAAAATCAGATTTTGCTTTTTAAAAATAAAGTTTTTGAAATATTCAGGGCACTGTGCTGAAAGAAAACGAACAGTTTTATAACTGACTTCTTCATTTTTTTCAAAAGTCAACCCCTGAAGGTGGAATAAAAATGTACAGTACACATAAGGACTCTTCTCCTCCCTTTCTTCATCTTTGTTTTGGTGGAAGATTCCCATGTCCTTCCATTCTGAGCATTATGTCATTTCCCCCCTACAAACTGTATTGGTGTGTCCTTTTTTTCGTCCTGAAATTTTTCTCTAGTAAAACTTTTAAAAGACCTGCTCTGAATTGGAGAGATCTTTTGACCTCTCCAGCAAGTCGTTTGATCATGGAGCTATGTGTCAGTCCAGTGGGTAAAATGTAGAGTGAGTCTCTCGTGTTCAACAGGACCTTGATAGCCTGTTTCCAATGCGTTGAATTGGGCTTGGAGGGGCGACTGTAGTATTTCAGGATAATCTTGTCCGCTGTCCCATCCTTCCACATCTCTCTCTCTCTCCCTCTCCCCCCATTCCATTCCAAATGGAAGGTTGGTGTGGATATTAGCAGAGGTTTTGAAGGCACGTCCATATCCACTCATGGCAGTGCGTTTTTATGTGCAGACCCATATTGAATGTGCAACGTGTGTGTGTGTGTGTGTGTGTGTGTGTGTGTGTGTGTGTGGCTGATCCAGCCAGATCCCTGGCCGTTTTATTTCTTCAACAGCAATGATGGCATTGGGTGGCTCCACTGTAACTAGCAATGGGCTGGTTGTACTCATGGTTGATGGCAGGCAGGAAGAGAGTGGACTTAGCCATCATGTGTGGCTGATGACCTTTGTTTGGTTTCAGCAGCCTGCCAAGAAGAAGAAAGGGGAGTGTTGTTATGATATCAACAACATAGTGATTCCCGTCTCAATGGCTGCAGCTACGCGGGTGGAGAAGCTGCAGTACAAGGAGATTATAACCCCAAGGTGGGTAACACAGAGTGACCTTTGGTCAGATGGTGCGGTAGATACAGTAAATGAAATAAATAACATGGGAGGCCTGGGGGCTTTCTGGATTTACAGGGCAGCTGGAACGTGTCCGTTTAGGCATGAAAAGACAGCATGTCATGCAGAAAGAGGAACAGCTACTACCCCAAGACATCTCACTGCCCTCGAGGCAGGAGTAAAACAGCAAATGGCTGCGTGAAAGAAATACCTCTTGGTTGTCGAGAGCAAAGCTGCCCTCGTGTTGGCGGACCTGAGAAAAGCTGGCCGTCTCTTCGTGGCAGCCACCACACGGAGCCTCTGAGCTCAAGGCTTCCTGCGAGACGGGAGCCACAGCAGGAGACAGGGGTGAACCTTGCCCTTCCCAACCCCTGCATTTTAGGGGAAGCTTGTGATTTCTTTTGCTCCAAAGCTTGCCAAGGGGGAGGGCGGAGCCTCCGTACAACCCCCCCCCCCCGGGAGATGACGTGGGCTTGCTTCATGTTTGGCGGCAGTTCCAAATTTGGGAGTGCCCTGGGATGCCTAGGTTGGCATGCCTCCAATTCTGAGGGAGGGGGCACAGTGGTTGCTCTCTCTCCCCCCCTCCGCCGCCGCCACCCCCCCCAGCTTAGAACCAGAGAGAGGACTGAGAAGTGTTTCACCACCTTTTGAATCCTAGCACAGAGTCAGTGACCAGACCTTCCCCCCAGAAAAAGAGTGAAGGAAGCAGGCAGCAAAGACACGTATGGTTGGTCAGCAAGGTTCACCAAGCACACCTGGATCCTCAGAGAGTGGACTGGAGAGAAAAAGCAGGACCAGTATGATAAGTTCTGGGCATGAGGGCTTGGAAGTTTCTTTATAGAAGGTGTCTTAGATTTTTCTGGCCATTTTTCTCCTTCCTGTATTAATAAAAATAAGAAAATGAGTCAGCAGTTAAGTGGAAAATCATAGGTGGCATCTAGGTCAGCGAATCCAAACTTCATTATGGCAATGGGCATCACCCCACATTTTAGCGTGTAATGCTGCAAGAATTGGATAACCATTAATAAGGGAGGGTTTCTTAGAGCCATACCAGAGAAGAAGTGTATATACACTCACTCCCCCTTTGGTGCATTGTAAAAGGGGGAGATCTTTTAATCAGTGGATATTTAGCGGGGGGTTTTGTTTGTTTCTTTTGTGAAATTGAGAATTAGAGAAGTGGAACTTGCAGGACTCGCATATGGACCAGAAGCACTGAAAAGCCAGTTTTTGAAAACGGTTTGGTGTTGGCATTCCCTGGCTGGCATGGATGAGGTAGGATGTGCTGATCTTGATGAAAAAAGAGATTTCTAGGGAAAGGAGACATCTTAGTATCTTGGAGTTTTTTAAAAAAAAGACACGTTAAAGTCAACTGAATTTATGTAATGTAAACCTCTGTGATGTATTGTGGGTCACAGCTTAAGCTTATGTGAAATATAGCCACCATAACACTCCCTTGTTTTTTAGCAATGAACTTGATTTGAGAGCAGCACATGCAGGGATGTGGGCTTTTGTTGTTAGTTTTTGTTTATTGTTTGTTTGTTTCCTTTTGGCAGCTGGAGGTTGGTGACTCCCCAAGAGCTGAAGACCTTCTTAGGGGAAATAGACCCGGAGGAGGTAAGGGAGATGATCTCTGCTTGTTCTCAGGCTTGGAGTTGTGTGTCTGTTTCTCGGTTGATTAAATTTGTTGGGTTCTTGATCCTCGGGCCTCCTACCACTTCATTTCTTTGCTGCGTCAAAGCTGTTTGCAATGCTACTGTACATGACTTCCCATTCTTGTGATTCCAAATGTTTATTTCCTCTTTTGTTCCTCCTTCAAAGGAAAGAACAAAGTATAGCCATTTTGTGAGTTAAATTAGAGGGTTCTAGGGAGACTTGTGGATCCAGGCCAAAAAAAGTCTTGGGGAGGCCAAACCTCATGAGAAAGGTCCACTCCCCCCTCTTCCTAATATTCTATGAGGATAAATTCATCAGCATTATTTTCTCCTTCTCAAAAATCATGACCTATCCGTGAAATAATTGCACCAACACTTCCTGACAGGGCCTGCTTCATACCTTCGGGGTGCTGCTTTCGTTGGCTCTTCCTCCTCTCCTGAGGTCACCTGTTCTTCCCGTGTCACTCTCTCCAGGTTTTGCAACCTGCTTTGTTGGTTGCCTGTATCCGCCCACACCCCTGATTTTTCTCTGGCCTTCCTTCCCATTGGGGTAGTCACCCATATAGCAGGCATCAGGAGGATGGCTCAGCGTCTGGGGGTGGGGGTTGCTGCCTGGATTCCTTTCACCAGGGTGCTTCCCAAGGGAAAAGCCGAGTAAGGAAAGCAGCATCCGGTGTGCCCCTGCGACCCAAAGGCATCCACCTTTAGGAGGCTGTCTTCCGTCGCTCCCCCGCCTGGATGTGTTTTTTTTTTTTCCTGAGACAAAGGTGCACCATGTCAGGCATTGCTTCCATGTGGTGGAAGGGAACCCCTGCCGGCAGCACCCAACGCCTTGGCCTTGTCTGGTGAGTCCTGGGTTTGCTGGAGGAGAAGCTTTCTGCGGATGAGAAATCCCCTCTGCTGCTTAAACCCATCAGAACGCAAAGCAAACAACATTCGTGGGTGGCACAAAAGAAGAGTCCATGCAGTCTGGGTGGCCTCCTTCACTGCCCAGGGGGAGCCAGCAGGGACCTGGCCCCACAAAGAGCTCCCATGGAAGCCTCCTCTCCCTCCCTCCCCCCACTGCCTGGCCCAGAATGGCGTTTTTGCTGTTGAGCTCCCTCTTCTGTGCCTCACACTGCCCCCACAGTGTCACCTCTTGCTTGACTCTCTTGTAGTAGTTTGGTGTGTTTTTCTCCCTACTCTTTTTGTCTGTTTGGGAAATTCCTTTTATTCCTGTTGTTAACTTCTTCTTTCTAAAGACTGGCTTTGTTTGCTTGTCCGTTTGTTGACCGAGCAGGTCCATGGGGTGGGGAAAGGGGTGTGTGTGAAATCTGTGACATGTTATTGTTCTCTGCACTTTGCTTATTGGTAGCTCCCTGTGGGCCAAGGGAGGTGGGGAAAATGACAACAGTGTCAGCCTGGACATTTCTACGACTTCCTTGAGCCTGCTCAGCACGTGACTCTCTTTTGCTCTAGGAGGTGGAAGATACCTCTGACGAGGCGTATCTGAGCCACCACCAAAAATCTGAGCAGCTGGAACGGTCCCGCTGGGATTCCTGGGCAGGAGGAGCCCTCCCCCCAAGGCGAGCGAACAGGTACCTGCTCCACCATCGCTCTTCTCTTGTAGAGGCCTCACCAAGTGTATCAATTAATTTGATTCCCTCTATATTAAGAGCATAGCGCTAGCGTTGGCTAAGAGGATTAGGCTTCTGACGTGAACAAGCTGCAGTCAATTCTGCCTCCGCCCGGAGCATAGGGGAGGGAAGGTTGCTGCTGCCCAGCAGAGCATCTGTTTCTGCTTTATCAAGTCCCGTCTGTTTTTTTCAGCCGTGCATAAATTCTCTATAATATTGATGTCTTTTTCATGTTGCTGCGTGTGCAGCTCAAGATTGGACTTGAATATAAGATGCTTTCAGCCTGCCAGATACCCAAGTGCAGTGAAAAGCCAGGTTGATTTTGCCTGCCACTTTTTCTACATGGGGTCCCACCATTTCTTAAAAGGAGATAAGTGACATAGTTGCTGATAACTGTATTTCTGAACGCCATGATGGGGAGATGCGTTCCCTCCAGGCTGAAAAGGAGGGTACCTGAAAGGGCCAGGCGCAGGGGAGTGGCACCAGGAGGCAGGTCTCTAGGGGCATCTGGTGAGATCCAGGAAGCTGGACGAGATGGGCCCTTGGCCTGATCCAGCACGGCTCTGCTTAGGTTCTCATGTTTGAGTTTTACATAGGCAGGACTTGTTTCTCACATCTTGTTTTTCACCGTATGGGTCCCTGGCCATGAAACATGTTCTTGTTTTAGGAGCGCCAACAAAGCAGACGGCCGATGGGTCCCCCCGCCAGGCTCCCCGGATGCCACGTCCCCTCTCCTTAACTACGTCCCAGGTTCAAGCTCTCCCACCTGGTCTCTCAGCCCAGAGCCTCCTGGGTCCCTGCAGCCTCTGTTCCTGAAGGGTCGAGGGAGAGGTGGTCTCTCCTTGATTGAAGACACACGTCTCTCCATCTCAGAGATGGAGGAGGATATCCAGGTGAGGTTCCCTTCTGTGCACAGAGTTCTCCGGCTTCTTCAGCTGCTCTTCCTAGCCCTAGCTGGTAATTAAGGACATGTGGAGCCATCTGGTGGTGTTTGGGTCGTCTGCATTGCTGACCAAATGGAGTATTTATTTCCAAATGGAACATGTAAGCGTTGAAAGGATGCTGCTGCTAAGATGAGCTGAAAAATGCTGAAGATCTCATGAATTTTGGTTGTGAATGCACTGATGCAACATGCAGGTTCCCTCTCTTGCCATCAGGATGTTCTCTACTACAAGAGGGGTAGCAGATTGAGTCTTGTAGGAATAAAAGGATTCCAACTGCTGTTTCCTTTTGAAGGACCAAGGGAGACATGGACCCTAGGCAGGTTTATCTGCAGGTTGGCTACAGCTAAGCCAGGAGAACTTATCTCTCCAAGAGGGCACAGTGATCCAGTCCTTGGATTCCCAAGATGGTTGCTGACAAACCATACTTTGTTTTTACCTCCCGACTTTCTGTTAGCTCAGGAATTGTGCCATGTGTGGGCTGCCATGCTAGGATATGAAATCCAGAGCTTAAAAAATCAATAGAGGAAACTAATTAGTTATTGTTCCAAACCATGCTCCCAAACAGCTGCCCATTCTAGTTAGTGTTTCAGTTGTATCGTCTTGCTTCTGTGTTTCTGAAAAGCAATTGAAATGCTTGCCTTCCGTTACTTAAAACGGCACCATCGGAATACTACAAGCCTCTCAGTCTGTATTGGCTGGCTGGGAGACATGCTCTTTCCGTGGAAAGCATTTGATTACACTGAAGGAAGGGAAATGCACGTTATCAGCCTGGCAAATCAGCAGCTGGAGGTCATGGTGGGGAGATACGTGCTATTTAATTCTTTGAAATCTCATGCCCTCTGCTTGGATTTGTGATCTAAACTAATAGCCAGCAAGATAGAAGATTGTCATGACCCCCCCTTGCCCCTCCCCCGAATTTATACAAAGCCTTCTGTGCCTATGAAACCCTAACCCTTTTCCTCTTTGTTGTAGAACGTGCAGCCATGGGAGCCCCGGACATTCCCTCTCTCAGATGCTGAGTATGGGGCGCTTCAGGGCCCGTGTGAAGCCCTCGGCCAGCAGTCAAGCACTGTTCAGCAGTGGGACCCGGGAAGCCACCGGGGCTTGAGGACTAACCGTATTAACTCGGACACGTCTGATCCCAGGGAGCTGCTTTTGTGCCATTGGCCAACGGAGCCAGACCGGAGCAAGCTGCGGAAGGAGCCTGGGAGCCAGCCCTGCCTCCTGCCTGTGCTCCTCAACAACAGATGAGCTCTTGGGCCCTGGATCACCTCTGGAAGAGTTGCACCCATACCTGATAGCTTGGTATCGGGGAGCTTGGCCAGCCAGCAGGCCTGGCAGAGCAGTGGCGGCAGCGGCTGCCACAAGAAGCCCCGCTGCATCCAAAGCAGAGATCCAGCTGTGAACTTAAGCCAGCAAGGGCCAGAGAGGCCGCAGAGAGGTGCTGGGCTTCTGTAGAGTGGGAAGGGGGTGCCACTTGGAAAATCCCCTTGGCAGGCTGATTCTGGGAGGAAGACAACCCCCCACCCCAAGTGCCGCACTGGTGAGAAGGCCAGGCACTGCTGCTGGGTGGGCGGAGCGTCCCAGGGCCACCTGGAGCAGCCCAGCCGTGGGGAAACGGCCTACGTGGGGTGGTGGGTGGAGGGGGAGCTCTTTCGATGCAGAGGCTTCTTGGAAAGGCCACCAGCCCAAAAGAACTCCTCCTCCTCCTGAGGTTGGTTTGACAGTTGTTAGGCAGAAATGTGGATGGTGGGAATTTCCTCGCCTCCTCTGGTCCCAGAGGCACAATGGCCAAGGGAGTGTTTAATAGGAAAGAGAGCTAGTACACATGGGCATTAAAGATTTGCCCGTACGGGAAGATGGGGTTTTCTCTACTAACCGCGTATGGTTTTTTAACATTTAAAGGTAGTTACGAAAGCAACACATCTCTAGCATACAAATCTTATTCTCTTGGCCTTGCAGACATGCTGTTGTTGCTGAAAATAACACCAAATCATAATCTAGGGTTTTTTACATTTCTACCACAGAAGCTGCAAATCATGTTCATTTTACAGATATTCTCATTTATCTCCCCAATAAAATAAAATAGGGTGGGTAGTCCAGGCCTTCCAGTGGCCATTTATGCTTTTATCAGGCAGTATTCAATATAAGCAAATGACGAAGGGAGTGAGTGCTTCCGTCTTCTCCTCTCCCACATAAGCATCTGCCTTCATTGGGAATAAAATTGCTAATCTTTTAAAAAACCCTCTTGAATTGAAACCATGTTAGACTGTATAGAAGTACTCTGTGTTACAAAGTTTAATTTTATAATTAGTACCACATTTGGCCCAGTTTTCTGCCCAAAGAGAAGTTGAACCTAGGTGTGAGCCTACATTATGATGGAATAGAACGGCTCAGGAACCAACTTTCATTGGCAGTTTAGAGCAGGGCAACAGGTGGGTAAGGATTTACGGAAGGAACAGAGAAGGTCTTTCGGGCACTGCCCTGCTGTGCCCCCCTCCCTCTTCTGTACATTTTTCTTTGATTCAGGCAATGTTTGGCATTTTCCCTTAGAATGCTTTAAGGAAACACTGCTTAGGTCTTGGGTAATAGCTTTGGGAACCGTGACCACCCCTCCTTTGCCCGGGTAGTGTTGGATGATACACTGTGACTTGCTTAAACGTGCCCTCCAGAGTCACAGAGAGGCTCCTTCCGCCTTTGCCCGCTGCCCTCTGCCTGCCAAGGTCCCCCTGGGCTTTTCGGTCTTGAAATGAAGACAGCCTGGCACTGTAGGTCAAGGGTTTCCATTTGAAAGGGGGTTCTGTGTAGTTAATGAACGTAGAATTCCTTTATATTCCTTCCCAAGATATGCCTCATTTACATTAACGATCTTATCTGGAGGATTGAACCTTCAAGGCTGTGGAGGATGGTTTTGACAAATAAAGCAGTCGCTTCGTGCCACCTGTACAGAAACAGTGGGCTTGGCAGTGTCTTTCCTTATTCTTCTTTATCATGCCTTCCAATGCAGTGTCATAGGACCCAGTGTAAGCTACTTAAGGAAGAGTTATGTGAGAGGCAGAAGGGAAAAAAGGTATGAATAGCCCTCTCAGGCAACTAGGACACGCACAGAGGTTTAGAGCAATTGGAGATTAAACCTAGATTGGAAATCACATGGAGATAATTACGTTTTCATGTCCTCCTCCCCCTCCTCCCCCTGAACAAGTTTTCAAATGAGTTTGTAATATCCAACGCCATCTGATCATACTTGGGTTTTTAAAACAAATGGAAACTTGGTGAAGAAACAGAACATTTGTGAAGCCACCATGGTCTGCTTGGGAGACATTTTGAGTAATTCTGTAAGCTTTCTTCTGTTGTGCATTTTTATACTTTGCACCTGATGATGACTTTTAATAATGATTTGAGTCAGGGAAGGCTCACTTCCAGAAATTTCTTTAATGCATGTTTTACAAACCACCCGTGAAGAAGAAGAAATAAACTAGCTGATTCATAGGAATGCCCTCGCTAAGCCTCTGTCTCTTTTTTTGGGTGTACTTTAACTTCGTTGTCCTATTATCTTACTTAGAGGTACGTATAGTTGCTAAAAGTCGCCTTACTTTTATTGATTCCCATTACCCAGTAAGCATAAATGAATGTTTTAAATGTGAAAATATTCTCAAGCCTTGAGTGATCTTCAAGCAAACAGCAGGAGCAGCAGGAGCAGCAGCCATAGAACATAAGGCAGCCTGGCCAGTGGAACAGGTTCTTGTGTTGTCTGTGTCGGGTGGCGTGCATCGGTGAAAAAGGCACAGCTGAGAAGGAAGCAGAGAGCAGAAGAAATGAGATCCACACCGTGGCAAGGCTGGTATTAGTTTGGACGTACGGTGCACACCGAACAGCAGCCACATCCTCACCCTTTTGGAGGGTATCATGTGCCCAGTTGCAAATTTCACACCAGGCATCCCCAGAAATGGAGGGAACGCCTTGTGCAACTCCTCTTTCATTTGCACTGTGCTGGCATCAAATCTGTATTTCAGCCCTTGAACATGATCTGAGGAGTCTGCTGATCTTATTTCAGGAAGTATACAGAAGTTGTCCATGACTTTGTGTATCTTGGCTCAACTATCTCAGATACACTCTCACTAGAGTCTGAGCTGAATAAACGTATAGGTAAAGCAGCAACTATGTTTTCCAGACTAACAAAGAGTATGGCTCAATAAGAAGCTGACAGAACATACAAAGATACAGGTCTATAAAGCTTGCATACTGAGCACACTTTTGTATTGCAGCGAGTCTTGGACCATCCATGCTCAACAGGAAAGAAAGCTTAATACCTTCCATATGCGCTGTCTTAGGCGAATATTCAACATTACCTGACACGACAAAGTTCCAAATAGCATAGTCCTGAATCGAGCTGGAATCCCTAGCATGTACACTTTATTGAAACAGCGACGCCTACGCTGGCTTGGACACGTTGTGAGAATGGATGACGGTCGGATCCCAAAAGATCTTCTATATGGAGAACTAATGAAGGGAAAGCGCCCCAGAGGGAGACCACAGCTGCGGTATAAGGATATCTGTAAGAGGGACCTGGAGGCCTTGGGAATGGACCTCAACAGTTGGGAAACCCAGACCTCCGATCGCACTGTCTGGAGGCAAGAGATACAGCATGGTCTACATAAATTTGAAGAGGCATTTGTCCAACATGCAGAGGAAAAGAGGCAGGCACGGAAAGAACGAAACTCCAGGACCAGGCAAGAAACAGAATACATCTGCCCCAGTGCGGTAGAAACTGCCATTCCCGAATTGGTCTATTTAGTCACACGAGGTGCTGTTCTTAGGATCTCTACTCCAGGCATGATACCATAGTCTTTCGAGACTGAAGGATGCCAATGAACAGTGGTACCTTGTATAAAGGAATTAATTCGTTCCAAATGAAATTATGTTAAGCAAATTTTCCTTTATACAAATTCCCATAGGAATGCATTGAAAACAGAGTGATCCCATTTTTATGTTGTACGGATTCTCCCCATAGGCGATTCTGTTAAGCAAATTTCCCCTATCTCCGGAATTTTTTATGTTGTACAGATTTTATGTTATACAAGCTGTTTGTTATACGAGGAGGGTCCACTGTATGTCCCTCCTCAAACTCGTGGCCTGAAGATGTTGGCAGTCGTGTTTGTGTGAGGTGAGGTCAGTTCTGCACCGACAAGTCTTGTGTTCATGTCCCTGCACCCCACCCCACCCCGCCACTGCAATTAGTACATCAGACAGACTTGTATTTTCATTAGCTAGGCGGGAATGAGAAATAGAAACTGACTCAGAGAACAAAGCAAGAAATTTACCCCTGACGCCCCCCACATGAAATGCCCCAAAAGCATTTATGAACGGATATCTCAGAGGGTACACAAGAGCAAAATCGAATTGGAAGGTGGTGGAGGGAGACTACTGAACAAGGGATACTACTAAAGGAGAAAACTGCTGAAAGATCTGAGTTCTCTTTTGTATTTGGAAGACTTAGTCTATGTAGACTGAAGGTGGGAGTACTTGGGCATAAGAAATTGCAACTGATTTATGGAGCTGAGTTATAAGGGTGGCAGCACCTACCATAACGCCCTAGGAAAAGCAAGGTATGTTAATATTTGTGCAGAACAAGTCTAGGGAGAATCAGGGAGCCCAGCTGTAAAAATAAGGAAATCGGCAAATGATTGCTTTTTGCACTAAACAAGAGTCCAATCTATAGTGTATATAGGTCAAGTTGCCAACATTTTTAATGAATTTTGCAAAAGTAGATTCAGTGAGCCAGTTCAGGTCTAATCCTGGCTTTTTACTCAGGGAACTAGTACTGCCCCACTCTAGGTTATTCACTCATTTCTTTAAACCTCCCCTGCTGTTTTAGGCACTGAAACCCAAGTTGATGTTTTTGAAACCTAGTACAGTAGCCAAAATACTAGTAACAGTTGGCTGCACTAGAGTAGGTTCACAGGATCAAGGGGGATTTGGTGGGTTGATGCCCCATTAAATGAGGTTGACTCAGTGGGTCTACTCTAGTGCCATCTGCTACACTAAGGTTTTGGTCAGCTTCTCGTTAGATCAAAACTGGGAAACTGGTGGGTGGCTGAGGGTGGATGCACAGGGAGACTGGCTTTGGGCTCAAAAGGCAACAGGCCTCCATGGGACCTTTTAGTGATTACAGGACCGCTGAATGTTGATTTCGGTGCCCCTGAACGCGTGCGCTTCAGGTTGCAATAGTCCTGCATCTGTTTTAAGTGGAACCGCAGCCATGAGCGAGGATGTCGCAGGAGCAGGCCAACCTTTGCATGGCAGATGGGCTTTGCTGAGATCCACCCCCCCCCGCCCCATGGCTAGCAACCTCCTTTGTCCCATGCCCTTTGCAGAGGCGGCGGACCCATCAGTTGCTTTCCTGGACGGCAATGCATCTCCTAAGTCCCCCCACCCCGCCGCCGCTGCTCCTCCTCCTCCTCTCGGAAGGCCATGCGGGCAGGGAGGGAGCCTGTGGTCGGCATGCAATGGCCCTGTGGCCAAGGGGGCCGGGGGGGGGAGTGGGCAGGGCGGGGGGAGCAGGGGGCCTTCTGGGAGCTGTAGTCGGCCAAAGGAACGCTGCCAAGCCCTGCGGCGGCGGCTGCCCTGCCCTGCCCGGCCGTGGGAGAGGAAGCGGTGCCACAAAGGCAGGCAGGCAGCCCACCCCGACCCCCACCCCCGCAGGCAGGCGCTGGCCCCTCTGGCCCGGCTCCCCCCTCCCTCCCTCCCTCCCTCTTCAAAGGCATGCGGGGGGGGGGAGGCGGCTGCTGCTCCGGCTTTGTTTGGCTTCCCCGCCGGCCAGGAGGGGGTGAGGGCGGGGGGGGGGCAGGAGGAAGCGGAGGAGGGGCTGGTCAGGGGGCTTTGGGGGAGGGGGGCCTGGAAGGAAGGAAGAAGAGCCCCCCCCACTCCCCCAAGGATTCCCCTTCCTTCCTTCCTTCCTCTTCCCGGCTGGGAGCCAGCCAGGCGGGCAGGAGGAGGAGGAGGCGCCGCCGAAGAGCCTTCTGGGGCCGCGCGCTCTGAGCCCCGGTGGCCTCCCGAGCCCGGACCAACCCCCCCCGCGCCTTCCCTGCCTGTCCCCCCCCCCCACCCTCCACTCCCGCCGCCGAGAGACCACAAGGTCAGGGGAGAGAGTTAGCCGCGGGGCAGCACTCCGCCGCGCAGGCGCAGAGAGCAGCAGGCGGGCGAAAGAGGCTGGGCGGAAAGGGGGCGGTCCCTAGGCGGACCAATCCCACCCGCCGGCCGGCGGGGGCGGGTCCTGGGCCGGCCTGTGGCGCATGCGCGGGCGCGAGGCTCCTGGAGGGAGGGGAAGGGGGGACACCCTGAGGAGCGAGGAGGAGCGCGTCCCTCGCGCATGCGCCGGGCCCGCCCACCTCCACCTCCACCTCCTCCCAGCCAGCCAGCGGCAGGAGCCGGCGTCCCGCGCGCGCGGAGGAGGCGAGAGCGAGTGGGAGGCGGGCTCCCCTGCGCGTGCGCGCGGAGCGGGGCGGGCGGGGGGCCGGAGAGGGAGGCGGAGAGGGAGGAGGAGGGAGAGGGAGAGGGGGGCGGCGGTGTGGCATCAGCCGCCGCCGCGGCGTCCCGCGGGCTCTGCGCATGCGCGGCGCCAGGAGGGAGGGAGGCGGCGGGCCCCGGCGGTGGCGGCGGCGGCGGCGGCGAGGAGGAGGAGGGGGAGGCGGAGGCGGAGGGGCGGGGGGAGGAGGAGGAGGAGGAGGAAGGCGAGGGAGGCCCGGCAGGGCTAGCATGGCGGCGGCGGCGGCGGCGGCAACCACGGCCACAGCGGCAGGGCCCACGGGGACAGCCCTGCCCGTGGCAGGAGGAGGAGGAGGAGGGACCGGGACGGGATCGGCGGCGGCGGCGGCGGCGGGGAACGCGGGGGTCTCCTCCTCCTCCTGCTCCTCCTCCTCCTCGGCTGCTCCTTGCCCGGGGGGAGGGGGAGGGGGAGGGGGTCCCGGCTCCACGGCCTCCTCGCCCGCCCCCCCGCCCGTGCCGCCTTCGTCGTGGTCGTCGTCCCTCGTGTCGCGGCGGAAGGACGGAGGCCCCTCCGGCAAGTTCTGGGAGAGCCCCGAGACGGTGGCGCAGCTGGAGCCCCCCCGCGCCTGGCTGGCCAAGCACTACAAGAAGGTGAGGAGGAGGAGGAGGAGGAGGAGGAGGAAGGAGAGGCACACACCCCCAACCCCAACCCCCACCCCATTGTCTAGGAGGGGGGGAGGGGTTAACGACTGCATCCTCCTCTTCGGGGGCTTAGCAAGCCCCCCCCCCCAACACACAAACAATTACCGTCCCTCTTCCCGGTCCGGCCTCGTCCTTCAGACACCCCCCCCCCACACCCACCCACCCCACCCCCACCTGTGCCTCTCTTCTGGCCTGGGTTTTGTGCTCCTGCCTAGAAATGTACATTTTCCCGAAATGTGGGAGGAAGCCCTTGTGTGGATGTGGGGGGGGGCATTGGAGAAAGAAGGAGCAGTGTGGGGGTGGCGGGGTGGGGGGTTTACACATCTCTATTCCTGCTTGTTCTGTCAAGATCTAAAACCTCTGGACACTTTGCATGCTGAAAGG
>JAHTLZ010000059.1:74163-112006 GCA_023846285.1 Phrynocephalus versicolor
ACGGGGCGGCTGGTGCAGCCAAACCGGATCGTGCTGTTAAAAGCCCCCCCCCAAAGCCCCCATGCAGCCAAGATTTGCCCTTATCAGATTGGGAGGCCACGGGTTAGGGTTATCTCCCATGGATTAATAGACAAAAGCCGTCATCCGGGTGATGCCAGCGTGACAGGCGTGTTTTGCGTCCGGGGTTATGCAAGCCGAAAGGGATTTCATTGAGCTCTTGGCAAAGCTGACCCCCCCCACCTCCTGGTTTCTTCCGCTGCTAGAAGTTGAAGTTCACTTGAAACCAAACAAAGCCACCACGTGCCTCACGGGACTCTTAAGCAGGCTTCTCGTTTTTTTCTTTCTTTCTGAGACCACTTAGCCCAGTAGAATATAAAGCATGCAGAGAGCAGGTACATTGTACACTTCCAGGCCATTAAATCTGCTAACAGCCTAGGAGGAGAACATGATGGATGGTCATGGTAGGGGTCAAAAAGAGCAGCTGAAACCTAAAATCATATATTTTAGGAAGGAATTTTAGAAAGCTTGTTCAGATATCATTTATTTTTGATAAGTGTTTTCATCTGCATGAGATGCTTGTCAGATTCACTGATGGCACTAAAATAGGGTGGAATAGCCAATGTCATGGAAGGCAGAACCAAAATTCCAAATGATCTTGATGAACTAGAGGCCATGCTGCATTAACAGAAGTAGACTTTCCAATTCCTTTGAGGTGTTGGCCAAAATCAGCAGTTGATTCAGTAGATCTCTTCTTGGTTTGGACCAACAGTGGCCTCTGAGATGGGTGGAAGTTGCACAGGGGTGCTCTGGCTTCTCTCTTTATTTCAGGGATGCTTATGAAGGCAATATTGCTACTAAATAGTGCCCAGAGGTGACTGACTTGGAAGTGTGTCTTATGTGGTACATTACACCATAGAAATGTATGCTTTGCTGGCAATATAGGTTGTGGGTGTTATAAGGAAGAAGTAGTTTCAACTCTGTATTTCACCTAAATTAAACCGTCTCATATTGGGTTAGGAAAACCTGCTGATGGTCTCACTTCAGCAATTGTCTAAATGTCTAGAATCATAAGCAGTTGACTGCGGAAAGAGCCACTTGTGTTAAATTGCTGTACTGTGTTGTGGTAACTTGGATGTTTTTTGGAATCTGAGCCAGCTGTACTTACTGACTTTCTAGATAGCAGTCTGGTGCTTCTTGGAGGCCGTGTGGTGAAGAAGGGGGCAGCAGAGAGATTGCCAGAAAGACGGGACGGAACAAGTGTGTGCTTATTTGCACATGCTGTGATGATGCTTTGAAGCAGAAACTTGGGAACGTGTGGGTTTCCACATGGTTTTGGACAAGAGCTCCAGCATTCCCGGGTACTGACTGTTTTGGTCAAGGCTGGTCAGGATTGGAGCCAAAGAACCACAGTATTAAAAAAAATCCAATAAATAAAAAAATAAAACCAAAGTAAAAATAAGAGCATTATGGTGCTTGCAGGTTTATTTCACTTTGTGCTTTTGTGGGTTGATGGTAAGACCCACTTGCTGCAAATGTAAACACAGTGTAAACAAAGTCAAACTCTAGTTTCTATTTCGGAAAGTGCATTGATCTCATCCAGTGGAAGTGTCAGTGAACAGTGGATTGTTGGAGGTAGGGTCTGTCCTGGCAGGGAGACTGTGGAAAACTTGCAGTGTGAAGAAGATACATTAAAATGACTCTGAGCTAGAATTTTCTGGTGAGAAACCACTTGATTAAATTGAATCTTTCTTAGTACTGTAGTGATTTAAACCATCTGCACCTTAATACACCCCTGTTTTGCTTGCATTCATGTGTGCATAAGAGCAGCGTACAGTAACCCCCTGCCTATCGCGGGGGTTAGGGACCCACCCGACCCGCGATACATGAAAATCTGTGATATGCGGAAGCGGGGCGGGGGGGCGGCGGGGAGCAATGCGATCACTCCCCGTTCCCCCCCTTCAGGTACTGCGATCCAGCGATATAGTGGGACCACAGTATGTGAACTGCGAAATGGCGGGGGGTGACTGTGTACCCCTAGGCTCATGCACTGAAGTAGCTGGTGACAATCCAAGGCTTTTCTTCATGGGACCCAGTGCCAGCCTTTAAAAATTTGAGATTGCTGCTCTGAGCTTCCCAGGCTGGATGTTGAAGCCAGTTTCTGTCTAGAATGCAAAATGGTGAGACTGCCAGTTATAGTAAGACTTGCGCCACAGATACGATTCAGATTCTTGGCCAAGCTTCAGATCATGACTGGGCTCATAGCTTTTGGACTCCTTCCTACGGTGCAGCCCAGTGAGGTGGTGTTTTTGGCCACTAAAGAAACACACGTGCTGTAGGATGATTGATACATCATTATATCACACCCCTATTAAAGCACATTACACCCCTACTAAAGAAGCTCCACTGGCTGCCAATCACTTACCGGGCACAATTCAAAGTGCTGACCTTGGCCTACAAAGAAGTATACAACCTGAGTCCTAGCTACCCCAAAAGATCGACTCTCACAGTATGAAGTGGCTTTGGTGTTAAGGTCATCAAGAGAGGCCCTTGTCCCCATCCCACCACCCTCACAGGTACGCCTCAGTGGGGTAAAATAAATAAATAAACAAATAAATAAATAGTCTAGAAAAGCACCATCAGTTGCTGCAGTTGTCTGTCTAGATGGAATTGTGGGCTTTCCTTACAATGTTCGTTGCCTTGAGATAAATGAAAGTGAGCTTGAAATCCAAGTATTGTACATTTATGAAAAGACCAAGCCGCGAAGTGCCATTGGCAGTTGTAGCTGTATTTCTGGGAATTGGCTTATAGAAAGGAACGCTTATGAAGGGCCCTGTCTCTCCTCACCCTGACCCCCTGGGGTGCTGAGAGGCTCCTCTCTCTCCTCCACTTAGACCCCCATGTGTCTGGAAACACTCCATCTCAGGGTCACACTCAGTGGCAAATGTGAGTAACGACGCCTGCCTCTCTGGAGTCAGTAAACGCTGTGGATTCCCCTTGGGCGGTATGGCATTTGCTTTGCAGGGCCATCCTGGTTCCCTACAGCAGACAAGCCGGCTTCCTTCATCAAGGGACTGATGCACTTGGGAAGGGAAAGAATCTGAGAGTCAACGGGGGGGGGGACTGGTGAGTGAGTGCAGTTCCACTGACTTTGCAATGAAGAAATAATGAAGATTAGGGTTGGGAAGTTAGGTGAGTGGCTCCTGGGGAAAAGGATATTTGAAATTGAATTGAGAAATGATAAAACAAAATGCTTCTTTGCTATTAATAGCGCCAGCTTGTGGATTTTTGCACTGGATAAAAAAAAAAATAAGTGAACGCACTCTGTGTGTGGCACATGATTATGTTGCCTCTAAGAAGAATGTGTGATGTAAATGGGTGCCTTAATACTTGTACCTAATAGTGTGCCCTTTTTAGAAAATAACCAGTGCAGCTGTAACATTACCCTTGCCTGCCAGTGGTCTATGTCTGCTGAGCCTGATGGTCATCTTTGAAATCCCCACCGTGAGTTGAATCGATAAAACCAGCTTAAAGGAACTTGGCCAATGTGGAGTGTGCAGGAGCAGCCCAACTTCCTGTTGAGTACCTAGCTGACAGCATATTTCATAATAATTGTAAGAGCTAGGATTAAAAGCTGAAAAACGGGACCTGAACTAACCTTAACTTGTGGTGTTACGTTGTTACATGTTGCAAGTGACTTTCCAGATGTGAAAAGATAGCAGGAAGACTGATTGGGCAAACGTTTTCGTTTCAGTATGTTCAAGCAGATGCTCCGACCAGTAAAACCTTGGCTGGCCTTGTGGTGCAGCTGCTGCAGTTTCAGGAAGATGCCTTCGGAAAACACGTTGCCAATCCTGCCTTCACAAAGTTCCCGGTGAGTACCGTAGTTAAGAGGTAGAAAGGTCTTCTTCAGCGGCTCCAGCATTGTCCTTCGCCCTGAGTGCCTGGCCCTCTTGCTCCTGCTGCTGCTGCTGCTGCTGCTACCGCCTCCGGAGACCTTGCCAACATTCAGAGCAGAAGGCTGGGTGTGAACATCTCCACCCTCTTTTTCCTGCAAGGTCAGCCCCTCCACCCCCTCTGTTTTATGGTTTGTCTAGACACGAGCGAGAACCACCGGGTGTCACTGGCCTCTTAGCCTGGATCCCTTGACCACCCCTTAACCAGCTAGGAGTCTGCTGGAATGGTCCTGGGAACACAGTCCAACTCGAGTCCATGATCAAGAAGGTCCCCTGATCCTGCTGTAGAGAACAGAATAGAATAACACTTTATGGTCATTGCACAAGTACTGTACAACGAAATTTAAGAAGTTCTGTCGAGTCTGCACATAATTCATTCCCAATGTTTAAAACAAGCATCCATACACATAATCCATACACCTACAGAACCTGTTAGAACGCAGCCCAGGGGCAAACGGAGAGGCCTCCATGGGCGAGGACTAGATGGACTTGTCATGCTTATATTCTGCCCCTCCTCCTGCCAACTCTTCCCTACTTAATTAGAACAACAACCCAGTTAGGTGGGGCTGGCCCACAGCCTTCCCGTCAGCTTCAGGGCCCAGTGGAGTCCAGCAGGCTAGTGGTGGCGCTCTCTTTCCGCACACACAAGGCAGGTGCTGCTGCTGGTAGCCAAGTGGTGCCCTGGCCATTTCGTTGGTGCCGATGCATGCCATTTGCTCCTTGTTTCTTGTGCTGATACAACAGGACCCAGTGTCGCCCCCTTGAAAGCTACTTGTCACAAGCAACCATTTAATTTTTTTATCTGAAGAAAAGCCGGGTAAAAAAATGATTGAGTAAGGAGGCTTTCACCTTTCTCCTATGATATTTTGTAAGGTTGAAAGAGGTTCATAAGCTGCTTTTAAAAATCATTTATGCCCTGCCTTCCTTCTGATAGTGATAATCTTCTAAATAAATCACATTCTTATTGGGAATTTAACAAACTTTGCTAGAGCATTCATTATTGTTTTAACTGCTATGGATTCTCAGACAGTTCCTTTGTTCTTTAAGCTTTTAGATCCGCATTCATTACAAAGACTTTGGTTTCCTTTTGCGCCCAAGCAGGGACAAAGGAAACACCAAAGATCAAACACAGCATGCACAAACACTGAGTCAGTGTCCAGTGACGAGTGGGACTTGAAATCTCAGATCAGCGGGACAGGGAAGCATCTGTATTTTTTAAATCCCCACCTGGACACCCTGTGCCTTCAGTAGTTTTCATGGCGGACTTGTCAGGGTTGCTTTCCCCTGACTTGGTCGCCTGCTTTTGGATGTCATATTTATTTTTGTCCTTTCTTTCAGGCAAAGTGCTTCCTGGATTTCAAAGCTGGAGGCACACTATGCCACATTCTCGGTGCTGCTTACAAGTACAGAAATGAGCAAGGATGGTGAGTCCCAAAATCTGTTTCATTTAATCTTTTCCCACACGATTTCCATCTCCTGTCGAAGCGTGGGCCAAGTGGGGGACACCCTGCCTGCCTGCCTGCCTGCCAGACGGTTTTTCAAGCAGCAGCTGAGAATCCATTTACTTCTAGTTGCTTTGATTGAAGTCTGACTTCTTGATATTAAAGAAGTGTAGTTTTGTATTTCTCTGCTTTTATATAGAAGTACTGTAGCGCTGCCATTATATGTGACACCAAAGAGATAACTGAACTAGATGAGTATAAAATCTGGCCATTTGCTTTTCTTTTGACGATTGAGTTCTCGCAGCCAATGCTAGCAGTCTCTGGCTCTCACGTTGGCCTTGTTTTCATGATGCCTGATCATCACTGGGTGGAAATCAAGGCACGTGTGACTCTTCTTTCTTCCTTAGAATTTACAAATAGTCTGAGCAGTCGCTGCTTTTGAACAGAGTCCTGGCTCATCGCCTGGGCCCAGATTTTCATTGCCCAGGCTCCGATTCGTGCGTCTATTTGTTTATTTAAAATATTTTTACCCTGCCTTTCTCCTTGTAAGGAGGCGGATTGCAACATTGAAGGACAACATACAAAGTTGGAAACAATGAGTATACAACAGTTGTTAACACATTAAAAGTGTGGCCAAACTTTAGCCCTCCAGATATTTTGGACCACAACTCCCACAGTCCTTTGTCATTGGCATTCTAAGCTTAGAATTCTAGGAGTTGTGGTCCAAAACATCAGGAGGGCCGAGGTTTGAACAATGAGTGTGAAGAGTCATCTCACATCCTTAAAAATATAATATTAAAGCTAAGAACGTTCAGTAAACAAACATGTGTGCATATTTACAAACTACTCTCCAGCCACTTCATGCTAGGGATGATTTCAGGCATGGACCCTGTGATATAAACTGAAGCTATTTCTGTTGATTGGGGGGGGGGGCACTTGGAGGATTCCGGTTTCGGCAGTCTTCCCTAAAGAGGTGTCAGGTTTAACATTTCAAGTGTTGAATTGCATTGCTGCATTCAGCAAATGCGGCCTTGCCTGGTTGCCAGGGGAATCCTCCTAAGTCTCTTACTCTCTTAAGCCAAGCGTTGCTATGCAGCTACCCTAGGAATACCTACCTAGCTGTATGTTGTGTAACCTTGCATCGAACAGTGCCAAAGGAGACTGAGTTTCTGTTGTTCTTCCAAGTATTTTACATTTTTTTTTCCTTTGCAGGCGGAGATTTGACTTGCAGAACCCTTCCCGCATGGATCGAAATGTGGAGATGTTTATGAACATTGAAAAAACATTAGTGCAGGCAAGAATTCTGCTAATAATGTTTGTTAGCTTTTAAAGATCATTCTGACTTTCATCCGCGGAAGAATTGCAGATCTTTCTATGGCCATCCCTCGAAATGAATGTCTTGATTTGTAGCCTGCTCCCTTTTGCCCTGATTTGAAAATAAAGTCCAGCCAAAAATGCAGGGAGGAGAAGTGGAGTATAAAACATTGAAGATTAACACTGGGGGGGGGGTAGTTTTGATCTTATGAAAGGAAGAGTCCCCCTGGCCTTTGTATCGTCTGCCTTCTCAGCAGTCTGAAGAGGTGGATCGCGTTCAAGCGTGAGATACTGACACGAAGTGAAAGGGATTTACTCGAGACCAGTTGCAGCAGCGCTAAACAAGCATCTATTTGATATCCAAAGTAGTATTGCCATGCTTCCCAAAAAATAAGACACTGTCTTATATTCATTTTTCCCCAAGAAGATAGACTAGGGCTTATTTTCGGGGTAGGTCTTACTTTCGGGGAAACAGGAACTGCAAGCAAACATGCTGCAGAGTATGGTAACTTTGGTGGCCCAAGCAAAGGCGGGAGGGGGGGGAGAACCATGGATGGAAAGGGAAGGGCTCTGTGTGTGTGTGTGTGTGTGTGCGTGCGTGCGTGCGCGCAGGCACAGCCACACCCATCACTAGGTCTTATTATCAGGGTAGGGCTTATATTTAACTAATGCATAGAAATTCTGCTAGGGCTTATTTTTGGAGTAAGTCTTATTTTCGGGGAAACAGGGTATACAGTACATTATTTTTTAAAGAAAAATTTCCCAGTGGATAAGAAGAAACAATGCATTTCAACAACTAGTTGCGTTATCAAGAGCTAATCTCATGCAGTTGATTTACTGGATCTGATGTGTTCCTCCCCCTCCCCTTACATTCCTTGCTCTTCTAGAATAACTGTCTGAGCAGACCAATCGTCTACCTCGTTCCAGAAATTGAGCTGAAGCTTGCTAATAAGCTGAAGGACATTGTCAAACGTTATCAGGTAAAGAGATGCAGCAGAGGTATAACGTCGAGAGAGGGGCACGCGCTCTTCTCTCTGGGCAGAACGGACATAGCCGTGGAAGGGCGTCGTCTCGCTTCCGGGGTGCCTTCCTGTAAAGGAGATGGCAGCTAGGTCTCATCGGCCCTCTAGGTCTCATCTGCCTCACACAGATTTGGGGATCTGTAGCTGTTTTTAAATCTATGTGGAATGTTTTATATGAGTTGAATATAGCAACCGTGAAATTTTGTCGTTCCTGCAAGGGGGCAATGACAATAAAGATTCCTATTCCTATCCTTCTGTTGAGGGAGGTGGGGTCTATTTGGACCTGAGGAAGAGAACGTCAACAAGGGATGTGTTCACCGCCTTCAAAGATGAGAAGGGCTGTCACATGGAAGCTTGGAGCAGCCGCTTGTATACGGCCCCATAGCACTCCCAGGAGGCTTCACTGCTTATGGGGAGATTCTCACTGCCCATAAGCAGCTTCCTGAGCACGAGGGCTCTTTACTGGGCCAGTGGGCTCCCATAAAAACGCCTCCATGGGAAGTTTCAAGTAGTACCAGGATTCTGTTTGTTTGTAGTATGAATGTTCTAAGTATTTAGACCAGTGTTGGAGAACCTATGTCACGGGTGCCAAAGGTGGCCCTCGAAGGAGCCCTTCCTGTGGGCACCCGGCATCACCTCTTCACAGCCGCCTGTATTCAGGTTAAATGGCTGTATTGGCACTTTGCGAAAAATTACTGGGTTTTGAATCGCAGTTTGGGCACTCGGTCAGTCTCCAGTTTGGGTTTGGCTAAAGTGCCACATGAAAAACTTAGCAGGAGGGAGTAAAGCTAGGATGTAGCTGCCCCCTCCTCTTTTCATAACTCTGTTGAAATAATGGCAGGTTCTCTGTGTCCTGAAGAAATTAAGAAGCAGGACAGGCTGGCTGTGAGTGCTGGGATTTTTTCTGGGTCTGCTCCTTGCTCTGTGAGAAACTTCTGAGCTGGAAAGACGGAGGAGAAGGAACAAATCAGGAGATGGCAGTGAACACTGGTCCCTGGAGTTGGCTCATCTCGAAATGCAGGGGTCGCTTCTCCTATAAACGAAGCTGAAACAGAGTCTAAATATGTGGTAGCTTCAGCTTTTTAGTAAGTTTTCTGAAGAAAGGTTTCTACCATCCACTGTTAGGTTTCCACTGGGATGTGGAGTTGGAGTTTTCCTGGGAAATGTAGCAGACAAAAAGAAAAAGAAAACTAAAAAGCGAGAGAGAGAGAGGAATGTTGTGGCACCTTGATGTCTGCTGTACTGTATTTTAATGTGAGCTTTAATGGGGAAGTCCCATTTCCTCAGACTTTAGAGTGAAACTGTAATGGCTGGATGGGGATTCTTCCTCTTAAGTAAAGAGCTTCTTCCGCATATTCTGATACATTTGCATTTGCTTTCTCTTAGGGCATAATCACGGAAGACAAGTCTAAGGCTACCCACCACGTTTATCCTGTTCCTACCTCATTGGATGAAGGTAAAAAGTGTTTGCTTGGAATTCTTTTGCCACACCTTTTGAAATCCTCAAGTGAGAGCCACCAGGAGCATCTTTGGCCCAAAAGTGGAATTGAATTATTTTATTTTGTGTCAGTCCTTTTAATTTTGTGAGATGAACCCATAAGATTTCAGGGGCAATGTGAAGGTCATTCCTGGTTGAGAAAAAGGCACAACTGGTTAGTGCAATGTTTAAAAAAGAGCATAAGCAGAGTGGACAAATGTGATCAGGGTAACATTTTTTCCATCTTCCATTGTAGCAAAAGTAGAAATGGTTTTGAATGTTACCAGGGAAAACATGGAACAAACATATTATTTAGTTTTAGGGTACTATTATTTAGTTTTAGGGCATGGCGGAGGACCAGGCACCTCCATTTGATGAGAACCCGGCAGGAGCGGTCCATAAAAGTATGGAGAACTGTCAACATTTTCAGTTGATACTTAACAGACAATGCATATCAGCTATCTGGCTCAGTGTAAGGCCCTTTGCTGGCAAGTCTCAGGTGCTGCTAAGCTTGAGTCCATGCTGGATTCATTGTAAACAAATAAGGAGCAAAACAGCCTGCTTCCCTGCCACATACCGCTTGCAGACTTCATTTTGTGGAGGGAGGTGTCTTCTGGTGGAGAGAGGGCAAAGACAGCAGGGAAAAATCTGTGCCCGTTACATTAAATGAGTTCACTTAACGTATTGGGCCAGACATTTTTTAAGGGTCTGCAAGAGAAGGGTTGTGTGATGATTTGAAAACCAGACATAACAGAGGCTGCCAAGGTGTGGGTGGGTGGGTGGGGGATGTGATGGGATAATGCACAGCCTTTTCAGCAAGCAGACTCTCCCACGGTCCACCGTGTTCTGATGTTGGTTGCTTCTCTCCCCCCCCCCCCCGCAAAGCCTCCTCTCCCTGCTGAAGCAAGCTGTGCTCTGCTACCTGCTAGAGACGACCTCAGAAAGAGGGCTCTTCTTGTGCGGAAAAATCCCCGGGTCTCCTGCACGCGGCCCCATGGGGAAGATGGGCTGCTTTTGAGAAGGAAAGAGCTTTTCTAGGCGGGTGCTACATGCCATTGGTCTTAGGCAGCAGAAGTAGAAGGAAGCACCTTTCCCCCATTCTCATTCTGTGACCCGCTGTGACCCCTGCCTTTTCTCCTCCATCTTGTCAAGTGCTCTTGGACCTCAAGCCCCTTTCTCCTCTTTGCCTCTGTATCCTTGCAAGCCCACCTCCCTAGAGATGGGGAGGTTTGCTCCTGTTGAGTGTGCTAAAGTAAAAATTCTTGCTCGTTGATTGCAGGGTAAGCACATTCATGCCCAGCAAAGCAAAAGCAAAGCACCAAATGTGCTGCTTATATTCCACCTCATAGTGCTCCATGCAGTCTCTGGGTGGATTACAGTTGAATTCAGCAGGCTATACACCCCCCCCCACACACACACACACCCAAGCAAGCTGGGTACTCCTTTTTACCAACCTTGGAAGGACCAAAGGTTGAGTTCACCACAAGCTGGCTGCCTGGGATTGAACTCCCTTATGGCTTTAGTATAGC
Source organism: Phrynocephalus versicolor (assembly GCA_023846285.1). NCBI lineage: Eukaryota > Metazoa > Chordata > Lepidosauria > Squamata > Agamidae > Phrynocephalus > Phrynocephalus versicolor. The sequence continues at coordinate 84,901 of JAHTLZ010000059.1, forward strand.
CCTTTAACCATTGTGCCATGAGTTTCTTAAAAAAAATAGTCTAATCACATATACACTTTTATTTATTTATTCCATTTATATAACACCCATCTGGCTACACTCTGGGTGGTTTGCTATTACAAAGAATACAATTGCAAGCAATAATAATACCAGAGGAAAACAGTTAATTGAATGAGTTCCTTTAACATATTGGGCTATATTAGTTGAATATAGCAACCGTGAAATTTCATTGTTCCTGCAAGGGGGGAAATGACAATAAAGACTCCTATTCTTATTAATTGTAGCAAAATAAAATCCTGATTACATATAGTGGCCAGGTTAAAAAAACACATCCAGTAATGAACGGCTGGATTTAGAAAGAAATGTTGCTGCTGTGATTTCTCTGGGAAGTGGCTTGATTCCCTTTGCCTCCGCTTCTAGTGGCTGATGCAGCCCTTGGCACAAAGTGCCTCTTGCCCAGCTCTGAGTGGGCATCTCTAGGAGAGAGAGAGTGTGTGTAGTAGGTTTTAGAACAGGGCCTCTGTTTCACTAGATTTTGCCCCCTGGCCCATCCAGCCTGGAGGTGAAGAGGCTGCACAGGTCTAGCAAATATAAACAGGGCAGTGGAGTCATCACTCCATGTCTCCACCAGGGGGCAGCATTCCCCAGGTTTTGCCCGCCTGTGGGCGCTGGTGCCTCCCCCCCCCCCCCATATCAAGGTTTTGCATTCAGCAGCATCCTTGAGATTCTGCGCTGACTTCTTTCCATTGCTCCGTTTGAATAACTATTTCCAGTCTGAATGCTAACTCTGCTCTCTGTTCCTAACTTGAGTATATCTTTACTGTTCTGGGCTGTATATTGTCCCTCATTATTGTAACCCGCCTTGGGTCCTTTCTCCAAGGAGAAAGGTGGGGTAAAAATATTCCAAATAAATAATAAATAAAAGGCTTGAATGACATGGAGGTGCCCGGTGAAAGTGCCTGTTTGTGCTGGGCTCACTCGTTTTCTCCGTCTGCCCAGGCCCCAAGTGTGACTTTTGCAGCCACTCTAGGAAGAGGTTTTAATCCATTTCTGCATTTTAATCGATGATGTTACATCACTTCTCTTTTTCTTTGGGCAGGAGAAGAGACTGATCCTCGTGAGTCTTGTTTGATAGCCCTTTATCCTTGCCCCAGATCTTTATTATTTATTTTATCTTGTATATTTTTACCCCCATCTTTCTCCTTGGAAAAGGACCCAAGGTGGCTTATAAGAATGAGGGGCAATATACAGCCCAGAACATTTCAAACATATTCAAATTAAGGCGTTCGAAGAGCCATCTTAGGACATTAAAAGGTAACATTAAAGATTCAAAGCAGTTGCGTATCCCGGTTTCGTTCTCATGCAAAGGGGCTTGCGGCTTCCAAGCCAGTGGGCAGAGGCCTTCCTTGGCCCTCCTCTCGCTGCTGCTGCTGCTGCTTCCGTCGTAGTGCCGCTGCCGCCACCATCCCCCTTGGAAGGCCTGCTTGGCCTTGACATTCTGCTGGCTCAGCCCCTTCTTCCTCCCTTGGGAGGGGGAACGAAATGTCTCACTTCAGAAATAGCTTTTCCGCTTTCTGGGAATGAAGTGTCAGGTGAAAGCTACCTTACACTTCCTTTATCTGGCAGTAAGCATGCAGCAGCATCCTTTTTTTAAAAAAAATAATTGCATTGCAAGGTTATCAGAAAAAAGACACTTGGGTAGATATTCGGAAAACGAGTGAGAGGGAGCCGAGGTTCTGGGTACAACCTGCTTCTGTCCTGTGTTCTGCCTGGTAATACTGGGTGGGTGGGGGACCTGGGACCTTGAATGAAAGGAGCTGACTGGAGAGGCTTCAGGGCCCAGAAGGAAGGGCACAAGGAAGAGCTGGCTGTGTGTGTGCACGTGCTCATGCAGCCGCCTCTCTTGGCCTCCCTCCTCTCTGAACTCTCGATGACCCGCAATAATTCCTTTTCCCCATCTCTTCCTCTCTGCTGCTTCGGCCTTTCCCCCACCTCCTCCTCGCCCACTGATTCCAGTGTTCTTGTCAAAATAATGAAGCAGAGCTAAAACTATACAAACCTGCATCTCTTCATTGACACGAAACCATTTCGAGTTACAGCCGTCTGAAATACTTCAGGTAAATTCCAATGGGGGAAAAAAAGACAAAAACACGTGACATCTTAAGGACTAATTATTATATTTTAATGTGAGCTTTCGTGGACCTGTCCACAAAAGCTCACCTTAAAATATAATGGCTACTCTTTAAGACTTTTGTCATGCTTTTGTTCCCCCCCAACACACTCCCCCCCCTCTTTGGACTTGTACAAACTAACACAGCTGCCGCATCTAAAGCTTCTGAAATAGTCAAGCAATCGTTCAGAAGTCCTGCTTGTTCATAGTATGATTGTTGTCAATTAAATCCTGTATTGAATACTTCCGACATGTTCAAGGTGAGCTCAGAAGTTCGAAATTGCACCGAGCAAATACAGTACTCAAGCATCCTCAGGAGGATCCCATAAAGTATAAAATGGCCTTAATGTGGAAATGCTGCTGTAGCCCAATTTAGAATGGCTGGCCTCTTCAGGAAACACAAGTTTGCTCGTACTGTACATTGGGAACGTAATAAAGAAGCAAGAATAAAATAACTCAAGGAACATTTAAGAACTAGTTAGCAACTTATATAAATGAATAAATAAATAAACCAATAAATAAATGAACTTGATGAGTAGGGTTTTTTAAAAGACAATTATGTGGAGCTGGCTGGGAGATTTTCAGAAAACAATTGCCCTCGTTATTGGAAAAGCAACAGGCGTTCAGTCTGCAAATTATTCCTAGACTGAATTTTAACATCTAATAAATAGTCAGATTTTTAAAAAAATCCCCCTGAAGGAAGCCATGAAAGCTGCAATGCCTTTAGCCTCAATTCGGCACAGTGCTTTATGAAACAAAGCCTTCTTGAGAGTCGTGCTGGCACAACAGCCTTGCCCAGAGCAGAATGGCAAGGCACCTCCAACTCGCCCTGTCTCCGCAAGATGTGTTCTTGTGTCCCCCCCCCCTTTTTTTTTTTTGGTCCAGAGTAAAGTCTGATGCTGTTTCCGCCGGCTTCTGTTCCCCCTCTTTTGCTACCTCCCCTGCCTCCCTTGCATGACGTGTGTCTACACAGGCTCAGATGTGAGCTGGTCCATTCAGCCTCCTGCGAACAGTGGCTGCCCTCTGGACAGTATGCTCGTTCTTTCCCTCCTGAACTGCTGTGTTGAGACGTTCTGTTATGACAGCTGGCCTCTCCTGCAGACTCTCCCCCGCCTTGTCTTTGGAAGGGCCAACGTGAATCTCCTCTTGATACCCGTAAAAGCTGCGTTCTCTTCAGCGGAATCGTTTTCTGACCCTGGCGACCTTGCTTTCTTTTGCAGAAGAGTGGTTAAGGCCTGTGATGAAGCGGGACAAGCAGGTTCTGGTGCATTGGGGCTACTATCCAGACAGGTGAGAAGCCATTGGGGGGGGGGCTTGGGAGCTGCCGTCCTTCTCTCCCCCTCCCACCCTCCCATATACAGTCCCTTGGTTGTTCTAGTTTTGAAGACTGAAGGAATAAGCTCTACCTCAGCTGGTTGAAAATAAAAGGTCCACCCCCCACCCCCACCCCGTGCTTACTGTTGCCTAGAAATTGCCATTGCATCCACCTCTCGTTAGGATAAGGAAATGTGTTGTTTTTTGAAAATGCAGAATGGGTTCAGAGGTACGACTGGGCGTTTATTTGCATTAACTCTAGTTTGGGCTTCAGGTCACCTTTAGTCCTCCAGAAGGCACGTCTTGTTTCCTGTGGTTCCCTTGTTCATCCTTATATCCATGGTTCCCATCCTTGGGCTCCTCCATTCATTCTTATTTATTGGACGGATTCCAGCTCCTTTTCATCTCAAGCCGTGCCCACATGGGAGTTACGACTCCAGAACACAAGAGCACCCCCAATTTGAAAAAATGTTGTCCCGTCACCCAGACGGTGTGAGGCCTGATTCGGGTCCTCTTTGAACAGGCCCTTGCAAATTGCTTGGGCGTAGCTTTCATTGGACAGGGTCGGTTCAGATGCTACAACAGACTGTGGCTTGGCTTTGCAAGAGGGGTTTTGGCTGAATTCTTTCCTGTTAAAAATGCATGGAAACGAAGACCTTGAGAAACCCACACAAAATGGCAGCCTGGTCTCTCTTTTGCAGCTGACTGAAGCTTCCTCTCTCAGCCACACCGTGAGCTTCTTTTAGAGTGTCATTGCCTCCCTTGTGCTGCAATTGGTTGGGCCTTGGGGGGTGGGGTGGGCAGTAGTGTTTGCAGTGAAGTGGTGGCTGACAAAGGATATTTCTCAAGGCCCAGGGTTTCTGCCCTCTTTCTCAAGAAGACTTCACAGCAGGTTCACTCTACTAGTCCCAGTTCTCACCTGCGATGCGACACACTTCCCAGCAACGTTGTGGATATCTGGAATGGTAACCACACTTTATACTTTCCAGAGAGTGGCCGTCGTGGATTAGTTTCTCTAGCTGCCTTGTGGTCCTGTTTCGTAGGAGAAATGTCAGGTTTTAAAAGGAAGTTGCCCTGAGTGCGGTGGTGCACCATCACTGCGTCTGCTCCTGCTGTTGCTTGAATGGGCGAACGTCGGCACGAAGGATCAGTTTGCATCTTTGTGTTGCCTTTTCTTTCAAGCTATGACACTTGGGTCCAGGCGGCAGATCTAGAGGCTGAAGTCGAAGACCCCCCAATTCCTGAAAAGCCCTGGAAGGTAAGACGGTGATGATGATGTCCTCCGGAGTTCCTCTGAAGTGGCAGTTCATTCAGAACAGTCTCCCCCACCCCCCACCCCCTCCATCCTAAGTGACATTTGTCTTTGAAAGAGCACAGGGTTGTGTTTCTTTCACATATACAAAAGTGGATATGGTAAGGCAAGCACTGAGAAAAGTAGTAGCGGTGAAAGCTTTTTTCTTACTTAAAGCGTCCAAGTTGGAAGAAATAATTCCTCCACCATTTGAAGTAAGGCGAGTGGGGGGGGGACTCTTCTTGCTTATTTACTAGTCCTAGTGTTTTGCTTATCCAAAAAAACTCTGTGTGTAAGCAATGTTTTTAAAAAGTGAGATACCTTAAAACTCTTGTACAGCTGCGCAAAGCACAGATTGAAGAAGCAGAAAAAGAAGCCTTTGAAAAGTCAACCTAGTAGAAAACTAAACTGGAGAAAAATCTTGGCCCGTTTCTCCGAGGGTTGGTTTCTGCAGCTGAGGTGTGACGGCTATGAGCCCCTTAGAGCCTGGCTGACCCAGAGAAGCCATAGCTGGAGCACCGGTAGAGCTTTCCACTTGCCGTGTGGCTTACTGGACGACCAGAGTTCTCGGGCTGAAGGAGGAATGTCGACGGGAGTGGCCTCGGGGAAATGATCTTCCCGGAGGGAGCATCTGGGGTGTTTGTGCCCGCTTCCCTCCTCACCGCTGCCACTCCACCAACGCGCCTGGCCTCCTGTCTGAAAGAGAGCTGCAGGGCGCAATGTGGGCCAGCTTTTGGCTTAGACTTAGGAGGCCTCTTATAGCCAATTGACAGCGTCCTTCTGCAGAGGAAAGAGAGAGAGAGAGAGAGAGAGAGAGAGAGGTCATCACAGGAGGGAGTGGTAGAGAGAGAGGAGGAGGAGGAGGGTGGTGGTGTGTGAAGGGACATGGAGTCCTGCAACCAAGGAACAGCCCTGCCAGCTTTCCCTTGCTCCACCCCCACCTGCGATCCTTCACTCAGGGGTAATACAGATCGTGACAGATGGTTTTGTTTTGTTTTGTCTTTTACAACAAAGTCTTACTGTTTTCGGGGCTGACATCGTTTATAAAGGACTTAACAGAGAAAAGAAGAGCTTGTTTGTTAGGCGGGACGAGGTCAGGTTGATTAAAGGTTTGGAGCACATCTTAATTACAGCAGGATTCCTGATTTCCAAACTGGAGCCTGCCGAATCGGGAGGCGGCGCTGATTAATGATCTGTGTGGAGCAGCAGTTGGAGGCCAATCTCGTATGCTGGGGGGTGGGGGTGGGTGGGAGAGAAGAGATGAAGAAATTGTTACAGGGGAGAAGTATTTTACTTCTCACATAATTGTTCTGGTCGTTTGTGTGACAACATGAAGCATTCTGGAATGTGGTTTCTGGATTCATTAATCCACCGGCCTACCGTCAGCAAGAGAAGAGTCTTTCGTGATGAAAATTAAGGTGAAGTGCAGAGGAATGTGCCCACTGTTTGTGGGCTGAGCGAGCCGGGCTCAGGTGGCTGGCACCAGCCAAGCTCCTCCTGAGATCCAATATTTTAAAATGGGAGCAAAAAGGTTTTTAAAAACAATTTCCTCTTGCAGCGGCTTGTAGAGATAGCTGTGCATGAGCAAATGTCTTTTCCATGGCCATTTGCTTCTCCGTCTCAGGCTAAGAACTTGAAATTGTGAGCCATCTTCTCTAAATTGCAAGGAACCATAGGGACCTTAAAGGAAATCCAATGCCTGTTTCCGCAGTCCTGGGCTTCTTCCTAAATCCTGCTGCCCAAGATGAGTTCAAAGGGAACCCATTATTGGACAAACATCCTGGGGGGAAATTTGGAAAGCGGACTGAACTGGGCACCCACCTCAGCAGCTTCATGGCCCAAAACAGATTGACCAAAGGGTCTGCCGTGTCGATTTATCAACCAGCTCCAAGGAAGGGGGAGTGAGAGGAGAACAAGGCCCTGCAAAGAAGACACCCAGGAGGAGTCTGGCCCCTCCAATAGGGGTCAAGGCCAAGCTCCCCTCAGCCTGCCTGGAGACACAACGGAACAGGGCACAAAAAGAATGAAAGCCAGAGACACAATGGTGTGTGTGGGGTCGTCTCCTGACAATCGCCAGGAGATGAACTCACACACACCGTTGTGTCTCTGGCTTTCGTTCTTTTTGTGCGCTTGTTTCTCACAAGTCAGGAGGAGGCCATAATTCTTCAGCCAGGCTGTATGGAAGGCAGTGTCCTCTGCTAGTTGAATCTGATATCACCAATGCCAATGTCTTTTCTCGATCAGACGTTTTATGGTGTTTGGCATTGCAGGCGGGAGGTAAAATGCAAGTCCTTACCACCTGGCCCTGGGTTTAATCCAGAGCAGAGCCTTTCCATTTGAATCTCACCGAGATTATCAATGGTGTTTGATTTGCAGCCATCGATTGCTTTGAAATATTTCCCCACATTCTCCTCCCGATCAAGGCATTAGCCACAATGTGTAGTACTTAGATCCCTGGATGCTTGAGGATGCTTGAGGACGAGATACTGGGTCCATCTCTGGCACATTTATTTATTATTTATTTAATGTCTTGCTTTGGAAATACTGTACTTGCTTGCCTCCACCTGCTGCTGCTGCAGGCGCAGCGATCATTTCTTGGCTTCCAAAGGGTGCTCTCTGAGTTACCGAACAGTAATCATCCCTCTCTTGGAAGAACCTGCTTGCAAAAATTTGGAGAGGGGTTCAAAAACATTTCTTTCCCTGTTTGCCCGGAAAAATGCAGCTCCAGAGATATATAAATCTCAGGTGGGATGGCTGTGCCTTTGCAGCCGGTCAAAAAAAGCAATCCAAAAGTGTCAGGAGCAGGGCCTTTGTTGTGTTATCTTAAAAGCACTCTGTATCTAAAGAGATCTGTATTGTGGGTTCAAGGAGGGAGAGGATTGCTTTAAGGCACAGACAGTGTGGCAGCTTCAGTAAGAGGAGGAGGAGGAGGAGGAGGAGGAGGAGGAGGAGGAGACGACGGGGCCCTCGCAAGAGAAGCAGATGTAGAAAGCAGGGGCATTAAGACAGCTATATGGGGTGTCAATTTATTTTAATTTTTTTGCACGTTCTCACAAATTCGGGGGGGGGGGGAATATGACTGTTTTGGGTACATATTTCCAGAGGATCCCTCCTCACGTGTACGGGGGGGGTGGTTCCTCGGCTCGAGGGGCTGGCCATCAGTGGGCCCTCCTTTTTGCTTCTGTAGGTCCACGCCAAGTGGATTCTGGACACGGGCGTCTTCAACGAGTGGATGAACGAAGAGGATTACGAGGTGGACGAGAACAGGAAGGGGGTCAGCTTTCGCCAGCGGATCTACCTGAAGAACGAAGAGGCAAGCGCTCTCTTCCTTTTCTGGGGTCGTTGCGTCTCTGGTTGGCATGTCTGTTGCCATGAAGGAGGCTTCGACTGGAGGCTGACCGAGGCCTGAGAAGTGCCTGCCTGGTTCTGGGCATGGGCGAGGGGGGGTCCCCCTCTTTCTCCCTTTTTCTCTGGAAGGCAAGGTGGCACTCTGAACCGAACGGGTGTTCCTCCGCTTACTTCCCCATTCCCAGCCACCCCCTGGAGATTTTTATTTCTCCTTTCACCGGGGTGTTATTTGAGCTCTTGTTCCTTTCGTGGGGCCACTTCTTAGTGTTCTTGGATTCTGTGTCAGAGCCTGAGCCATCCTCCTCCTGGAGTGTCTCTCTCGCCTTTCTCCCCGCGTGGTGCTTGCCCGTGGCTCACAACACTTGAAACAGACACATCCAAACGTTAAAAAGTGTCCCAGTCAACAGCCAGTGAAGCGCTGCCCTCTCCATGCATACTCAGCCTCCCGCAGCCTGGTAAAAAGCTTCAGTGCCTGCTCAGCCACCCTCGAGGGCCATGGAGGGGGGGTTAACCCTGGTGTGTGTGTGTGTGTGCTGTTTTTCAAAGGTCAGCTTGAGAGGGTTCTGCCAGGCAGGCCGCGCGCTCCACTGCTGACCCTTTGCAAAGAGACTCAGGTGTTCTCCGCTGCCTGCGTGACCCAGGTGGGGGAAATAGAAAAGTCCTACGTTGCTCTGATTGCACATTGAAGCGCAAACGTGGATGTGGAGCAGTCATAGCTAAGGGGCCTGTCTCCATGTTTTGGATTTAATCAGTCCTTTTGAAAACAAATTGCATTGGGGCACGAACCCCCTCCCCCACCCCCCAAAGGATCCCCTTTTTGTCTATCCCATGTTTCCGATGTGGGTTTCTCTTTCTGATGGCTTTGGCCGTCGTTCTCTTTATCATTATTCAGCCCCTGCTGACGTAACATTTATAAGTGTAGACACAGGCTTTCCGGAGGATTTTAAAACAGAGACTGTGGACGGAGGTGTTTTGAAATCTATGTGATAACACATGAGAATCCCTGGGTACCGAAGGGGGTGAAGGCAGAGCATTGGGGGGGACACGACACCACTGAACCAAATGCATCCTCAGGAGTGTGCGTGTTCTGGGGGCCGGTGTGGCAGCCAAGAGCTGCATCAGCATCTTAGAACAGGAGAACAATGAAGTCAGAAGCCCACTTCTGCTTTCAGAGACCTTTTTCTTTTAGCAAAGCTTCTAAAACTGAGCCTGCAAGGTCCCTCCGGGTGACATAATGCAGGATCCAGGTAGGGTGTCGTTCTCCCAACCAGCAGACTGGTTTGTATTGGAGATCAGAGAGCAAAAGAGCACCCAGGCCAGTGCCTCCCTTTCCCTTTTGTTGGGGACATTCCGTGGTGGCAACAATGTTGGGTGGGTGTCTTTTTTTCAGGGGGGAAACAGGTGGTGGCCAAAATTGGGCAGCCCAGGGTTGAATCGGGCTGGTCTTGGAGGCCGTCTCTGCGCTACAAGGGTGATCTGGGTTTGCTTTCTCAGCAGCCCGTCCGCAGCCCTGAACGGCGAGACCGGAAGGCAGCCGCTGGTGCCAGGAAAAGGAAGCACTCTCCATCACCACCCCCTCCTCCCACCCTGGTGGAGTCGAGGAAAAAAACTGGAAAGAAGGGGTAAGTCAGGTGGGGCTCCTGTCGCTTGAGACGACGACCTTCCTCTCTGAAGAGTTGAGTGGTGGGGGAGGAGGGGCAGAGAGAAAGAGAGAGAGAGAGAGATGAGCCAGCATCTCCTCCTGGGTGGGTGCTCGTGGCAGCCTTCTTACCCGCCAGCTCCTTGAGCGGAGGGCATGAATCTTTAATGCTGCCCGTTGAGCCCTGCTCCTTGATCATTTGAGGGGGAAGATGCCCCCCCCCGCGAGTGGAAGGAGGCCGGGTTCAGTCATTACTTCCAAGCTAACGAGTGCTTCACAGCTGACACGCAGAGACCCTTAATAAGCCAATTCCCTTTTTTAAGTGGCAAGGACTGTCCTGATATAAACTGACTGACTAAGTTGGGGGGAAAGTCTAATTGTGCCATTATTGAACTTAAAAATGCAGTTGCTTCTTTGTAGGACTTGAGTTAAAAGCCTACACGGTGCATTATTTATTGATAAATTTATAATCTGAAAAGAGTTAATAGCTACCGTTGACATTGTTGCAACATTTAGAGTTCAAAGAATAAAAGGCCATCACTTCAGACAGAAGGCTGCTAAGATACTTGAAGTTCGGGAGACCCGGGTTGTATCTTTAACATCTCACTGGCCAGCTTGTGAAGGAACTCCAGGAGACCAGCTGCTTCCTCATGAGAAACCCTGTGTGGGATGGAAGGGAAACCTCACTGCCCAAAGCATCTCCTCTCTAGCTGTTGTGAAAAGTTAAAGACAGTACCTTGAGTAGAAATAACTCAACTGCGAGTTTATGGCCAGCAGAGTCCGGACAACTTTCATGTTCTCTGGGTCGTGGGCTTAGATGTTGGAGGACAAAGTCACACTCCAGGCTTTTGCACCCGTTGGAAGCACCCAGGTCGGGGAGAACCTTCAGGAGTGGAATGAGTTGGATGCTAGAAAGACAACGACACACACAACCTTGCCAAAGTTTGCAGTGCACAAGTGGTTGTTTTGTGGTGGGCCCAGAGTCATCCTGCCTCCTCCTCTTTTATGAGACCAGATGGATCAGGCCGGCCCCTGTGGCCACGAAACACTAGCCTCCTCCTGGCACCCTCGTGGCTCTGTGGCATTAAACCGGAGGTGGTTTTGTTTTCCTGTTGGTAGCAGGTTAGCTCCTGCTTGGGCACTGCCTTCAATGCCCGGTGGTAAAGTTTGGCAGCAAAGGGTAAAAGGGGTTCTTTCCTCCAAAACAGATGACTTGCAAGGCTACTTCCAAACTGATTCCCTTCAATATTCTGTAGCATGCAGTTTCTTAAAATTTGGGCTGGAATGTGTAAAAACCTAAAATGTTTTATTTTTCATGAGATAGCAGCACAGTGGCTGACTCTTTTTTGTCTCTGCAGTGTTGCTTATTCCTATGAATTTCAATTAATGGCTTGACTCAATTTGCATATGTGTAATAACAGCTGTTCTGAAGCAACAGTTACCCACAATGTGGTTTGAATGAGGATTGTATGTGGGATGGGAGGTCTCCTTCCTTCTAGGCTAGAAACATAGGGCAAATGCCTCTCAGACTGTACAGGTACTTGCTATCTGTAATATTCATATTTATTTGTGTAAAACTTATTTGCACGATTCCTACCTTAAATTACCAACATATATTACCAGGATCACTAACCAAGTTAGATAGTGTACAACATTCAGATGAACATACAGTATTCAACATAGAGTAATGAAAGGTAGCAATCATCTCTACTGGATTAAAAATTGGTTTGCCCACAGTTCTCATATCTGTTAGCCTCTTTTGTTAGAGAAGGCACTCCCATTGATATATTTTCTTAATGCCCAACTTGCTTATGTCTACTTCAGGGCAGTTTCATGTTTCAGATGGAGGGTCCTTCCGTGTTGCAAAAAGCACGAAAGCCTCCATAGAATCGTGTGAAACAGACCTGAATGCAGGCCTGCTTGCCTTCCTGCACATAACCCAAGGGGCTGCCTCTCCTGAATCCTCCTGCCCCAGAGAGAGAGAGAGAGAGAGTTGCCTGTGGGGGGGCCGACCGGGGCTGATTTCCTTGGGAGAGCATGGAGTGGAGGGGATGTGGGGAACGGCCAGCCCAGGAGTTTGACCTGTGGTTAATCCCTCGTCACAGGCAAGGAGGCCTGTATGGGAAGAGGCGAGGCCAAAAGGAAGAGGATGAGCAGGAAGACCTCACCAAGGACATGGAGGATCCGACCCCGGTGCCTAACATAGAAGAAGTGGTCCTCCCTAAAAACGGTACGTCGGGATGGATCTTAACCCTGTGATTTCAGGGGTGTCCAAACATTTTGCAAGAAGGGCCAGATTTGGTGAGGTGAAAATGTGTGGGGGCCGACCCCCATTCAGCTGACTTGACTCCCAGGCCAGACTTTGGGCAAGCTTCTAGGACATGCAAGGAGGCAGGGAGGACGCTGCAACCACAGAGTCCGGAGCAGGTAGGCTGGGCAGGTGGCTGGGAGGATGGGCAGAGGCAGGGAGGGCAGGCAAGCCATAAGACTGCAACCTGAGGTCTCCATCTGGTATGGGGAGGGAGAGGCCAGCGGGTGGGGATGCGTGACAGGCTGAGCTGGTGGGGAGAAGAGGCTGCGGGCCGCTCGAAATCTGAAAACGGGCCACCTTTTGGCCCCCGTGACTGACATTGGACATGCCTGCTGTGACCCGACTGGGTCGGCCCTTCCCTGCCCGAGGCCTTGGTGAGCCTCCCAGCTCTGCCTGGGTCGGCCCTTGTTTTGTGCTTGATGTTTCAGTAGAACATTAACTAGGAGGGAACTTTCCTTTTACACAAGAGCGGGAAAGAGAGAGACCGAGCTCTCCTTGCTGCTTGTTAAAGTGGGCCAGGAAGGGGCTGGTGGGCACTCAGGTCCCTCTCCTGGTGGGCTGTGGGATCCACCGCCCTGTTTTTTCTCAGAACGAGTCCTGTCAGTAAAAGCCACTTTGCTAGCAAAGAGGTGGGCTTGGAGGGGGGGAGTCTGGTTTTGCCATGGACCTCTGCCCACTCTTGGGGCAGGCTCAGAGGAATCTCCTGGAGGGACCTGCCTCTCCTCTCGCCATCATGTTCTGTTGCTGCTCCACCCCCCCCCCCACACACACACACAGGAAAGGCCAGAATTGAGCCCTTGAGTTTATCTGCTCATTTGCCTTTTTTGTAGATTTTTTTCCCCTGGGGGGTGGGTGGGGGAGGCCAGCCTTTTACGTTTCCTCTTTGAAAGTGTTTATAAAAGCCATAGTGCAAAAATGTCCAAGTCACAGTTCAGTGTAACCGGAGAAGGAACAGTTGGACCAGCCTCTCGCTGTTTTATTTGAGAGATTTTTTGGTGTCCCTCTTGCGGCCAGCCCGGCGCTCCCCTTCTGCCCATGGCTTCCCTCTCCCTTCTAAAGCTGCCTTGTGGATTTCATTTTCTGGCTCATCAGCACCTCACAGTTGTCTGTTCAGCACCAGCTTAGAGGTTCTTCCCCCCAAATGCTTTTGATGGTGGTTGCTTCAGGGCGTTTTAAAAAAAAGCACCAGCTCTCTCTTTGTTATGATGTTCAGCAAACACTCCTGGGAAATGGCACACGCTTCCCCAGCGCAGGGGAAGCTGCAACCGATGTGGCCGTACCCCTTGGCTGACCCCACCAGCCGGACATGTTTGGCTTCAGCTCTCCCTGAGTCTTACCTACCATCATCCAGTTTCCTGCAAATGGAAATCGGGTGCTGGAGGCGGTGCAGGATGAGTGCCAGGAGGCTTGTGGAGCAGGGGCTCACTAGATTACAAACAACCCTCAGCCAAGAGGCCTTTTCCAGAACTGAAGTGAAGACAGGAAGAGGAGCCTGGTGGGAGAGCAGGTGCCCACCCATTTGGATTTCAGCAGGTGTGTCCTCAGGCGGCAGCTCTCATGCGGCTCTGTTCAGATCAGTCAAGTCGAGGGGGGACTCCCAAGTACTTGGGAGGGAGCAGGCAGGCGCCTTGCCTTCCCACCATCCATCGCCCAGGGTCTCCACCTTGCCTTGCAAGCAGCCCAGGACGGGGAAGCAGCCGGCTCCGGCCTCTTCTCTTACTTCCACCTTTTGCAACAGGAAGCAAAGTGTTCTGCTGATAGATCCCATTCATGTGATTTTTTCACTTGGATGCGAAAACATTTTCCTGTTCAATCAAGTGTGTGTGTGTGTGGGGGGTCTGGGAAAGGAGAGTGAGGATGCGGCCACCGCAAGAGCCCCTCTCCGTAGCCCAGTTGAGCTCCTTCCCTTTTTGTAGTGCTTCAGCAACCGAATCACAAGGCGGGAAGAAGAGGGCAGCAGCAGCAGCGGAGAAGAAGTCCCTCCCTCTGCCGTCTGCCCCAGCAGGGTCAGGGTGCTCTTCTTAGCATTGCCGCCTGGATAATGGACACGAGCTGCGCGCACTCAGAATTAAAGGCTGCAGCCTTATTGCCCTGTTTCGGCATGCAGAGCAAACAAGATGGAAGACTTGGAACAACCTGAGAAATAAACCCCAAATGAAACAAATAAAGCAACTGCTGTCTAATAAAAGAAAAACCCAAATGGAGGCAAGCAGGAGTCTTCAAGGTTGTCAGCCCAAAAAACACTGAGAGAGATTGTTCTCAAAGGGTTTCAGTGAATACAACTTGGCTTTGAGCCTTCTCTCTCGGGCTGCCAGGGAGGGGGCCGGATGGAGCTGCCACGGGAGAGCCTAGCAAAGGGAAGGAAGGGGCCATGACCGAGAAGGCCCTGTTTCTAGGAAGTGGCTTCCTGGCTCCCTTGATGGGGCCATCTCGGGCAGGAAGTGGCTTTTCAAAGTAGCCAACTTTGGCTATCAGAAGCCCTTCCTCATCCTTAGGAAGGGCTTCTGATAGTCCCTCACTCGGTATAGCTCCGTATTCGGGGACACATTGCCTAGTGCTGTGAACACATACACAAAGACTTCCCCAGTGAGCCTGAGCTGGTTCACTGTCTCTCAGCCTCGCTTTGCCCAGAGGACAGAGGATAAAATGGGACAAGCAGCTTAAGTTCATCATTTCCCTCTTCATCTTTGAGAGACCCTGCAAAGTTCCAAAGTAGATATACCCGACCCGAGTGTCACTTCTCCTCTCCAAAGCCCCTGGCGAAAAGGTACCTTTCATACTCCGGAGACCGACAGGCCGATGGTGCAGTTCTTGTTATTTGGTGAAGGAGGTGTTGGTGGGGCCTGGAGTTTTGGCGTCCGCAGCTTGATTCGTCTCACCTCTTGCTTAATGTTTCTCCAGTAAATCCAAAGAAAGACAGTGAAAACACGCCTGTGAAAGGAGGGACCGTTGCAGACCTAGGTAAGCTTTGCGTTCTCTTTTTGCTGTTGCATGTCACCTGCTTTCTCCTTCCTGTGATTCATGAAGGCAGCATTTTTTTATCGAGCTGGTCACCCAGCCTGACCCGAGGGTCACCACCATGGCCCACCGAAGCCCATTCCCCAGCAGGCTCTCTTTAGACTGCAGAAGGGAGCAGAGAAAAGGCACCATCTTTAAAGAGACCGGCCAACAACCAAGGCCCTTTTTTACTGTCATCTCTAGCAGTTGGGCATTTCAAAAAATGTGAAGTAAGGAAGGTGAGGACCAATCGTGGCTAAAATTGGCAACACAACCTGGCAATGCATCCTTTCCCCCACAAAAAAAACCTTGTTCTATTGAAGAAGTGTTCACAGTGATCTCCTGTGAAAGAGGACTACTGACATGTAACAGAATCTGATGGGTAAAACCCCCCGCATTGTTTCCAAATGCACAATTGAGCTGCCTTTTTGGTCTTTTCAGAAGTACAAGCAATCACCCGGAACACTTGAGACCTTCCCCACCCCCAGCCCTGGCAGCCCAGGCAGGCTGACCCTCGGTGGGGGTGGGGGTGGCTGAAGGTGGGATGATGGGAAGCCCGAGGCGGGAGCAGCACAGAGGTGCCTCGTAGGCCTCCCTTGGGATGATGGCGATGCGTGGGTGAACGGTTGCGAGTGGTGTAGCAGCAGGGGAAGGGATCCCACCTCTCTCTGTCCTTGTGTTTCAGATGAACAGGAGGAAGAGGCCCTGGCTTCGGGAGGAAAGGTAACCCCCCGCTCTTCCCAGGGGAATCATGCCTAGGAAGAGAGCTCTGCATCTCCCTCTCCCTCTGCTGCCCATTCCTTGTTTTCCGCAGGGACATCTCGGCCCAGGGATCCACTGGGGAAAGTTCCTTACTGGAGGAAAGCTTGTGAGGCTGAACCCTGGAAGGGTCCCAGAGGGAGCCCTGCCTTGTTCACAGTTGTGTCCCTCTCACGCTACCTGCATACAAACACTTGGTGCTGGAAGGAGGGAGGGAGGGAGGGGGGGAAGACTTTTCTCCCTGTCCCACTCAGTCTGCTTCCCCCATACACACAGCGGAAGGCTTCAACAGTTGCTTTACTTACCATTTGTTTGTGGATTTTAATTTATATGCCACCTTTTCTCCCAATAAGGGGACTCAAGACGGCTCACATTGCAGTAGTAAAAGGAACAGAATTAAGAACCACATAAGCCAGTGATTAAAAAGCAATTAAACTGTATGCTAATTAAAATACAATTTAATAATTAAAAGCCAATAAACATGAAACGTTATCTTTAAGAAGGCTCTTTCAGGGTTTTCGGCCGTCGACCGAAGGGCGGGGATTGGGCAGCCTGGCCTCCCAAGGGAAAGGATTCCGTAACTTCGGAGCAGCCACGGAGAAGTCCCTGTCTCGTGTCCCTATCAAACGTTCCCACAATGGCAATGAGAGGAGGGCCCCCTTGACCACCTGAAATGCCGAGAAGGCTGTTAAGGGGGGGGGGAGGGTCCTTTGGGTGGCCTGGGCCCAAGCTGTGCAGATCTTGTATAGTCAATGACCAACACTTGGAATTGAGCCTGGGAACAGACTGGTAGCTGGGGGGGGGGGCACTGATGCTCCCTAAACCCAGCCCCCTGTCAGTAGCCTGGCTGCTGAATTTTGCACCCGCTGGCATTTCCACAACATCTCCCACGGTTCCGTCTTGGTTTGCAAGGTTTGCTTTCCTTCTTCCTAGCGTTCCATCCGCCCACTTGCTGGCTTCTAAGAGAACGTCGGTGTCTTTCCTTCTGCAGGAGGATGACGATCCCAACAAAGGGGACCAGAGCCGCTCCGTTGACACTGGAGAAGACAACGTCACCGAACAGACCAATCACATCATCATCCCCAGCTATGCCTCGTGGTTTGACTATAACTGGTATGTGACAGATCATCAGGGGAGGGAGGGAGGGAAAGTCGCAGCCGGACTGGGCCTGCAAACAGAGTTTCAGCCACGCCATGCAACGGGTGGGTTTTGATTCTTGCTGGGCCCTGAATTGTCTCCCCGAAGCTATGTCGAGGCAGGCCTTGGTTCACGGTTGTCTGGAAGAGCCGCTCATTTGGCTCCGGGAGACCACTGGGTGGCCTGGAAAGGGCAGCCCACTTTCATGACACAGATGTCCAGCTTTTGGGAACCTTCTTATCTCTCAGAAGCAGAGGCTTCTGGGACAGGTGGGCCACCCCATAGGCCCTATTCGGCCCGCTGTGGGGCAGAGATTTCTCCATTCCGCTTTAAGTGAAGGGTGGCTTGCTTTTGGTCCCCAGGCTGACCAAACGGTCGGGAACAGAAAGGGATTCTGTGGAACACAAGACCAAAGATGAGGATCAGGTCTTCCTCTTGTTCCTAGCCCCAATCAGATGCTGCACCACATTTTATGTTTTTTTAGGCTAATTATATTCCTGCACAGGAAATTTTGGTGAAAGCCCACCACCACTACCCCACCAAATGCTTTCCCCTCATATTGTGCCCCTCTGTGGCACTAGAAATGTTCACGGCAACACGGCCTCCGCCTCTTGGCTCCTTCTCGCCTGTGGTGGGGCTGGTTCTTTTACAGAGACAGGATAAAATGTTGCCTGTGGTTGTTCCTGGCGTGAAATGTGCTTTCCTGATGCGTGCGGATGCACCTAGCCTAGCATAATAGCTGTCTGGGGAGAGTGCTTTTCATATCTGAAGTCAGCTCACCGCTCCTAAGTAGGCAAGGCGTGTCCCTCAAATGGAATATAAATTGGCCTGGACTAATTGCTGTTCAGAGACTGCCGTCATTTGGCTGCCGGAAAGGAGGAGGAATCTCTACATCTGTCTCCACCTGTTGCCGTTCTTTAAATGGCACGTCTCTTAAATGTTAAACAGTGTGTTGCGGAACTGAAGATGCTAAGGCATTTATTTATTTATTTATTTATTTATTTATTTATTTAACTCGCTCACTCGATTTATATATGGCCGAGCCGTCTGCTCGGCTACTCTGGGCAGTGTGCAACAATCAATACAACAAATGTAAAAAAGGGAAAGGGAAAGGTCCCCCCCCCCGTACATGCATGCTAGTCGTGTCCGACTCTAGGGGTGGCGCTCATCTCCGCATTCAAGTCGAAGAGCCAGTGTTGTGCAAGTCCATGGCCACGTGGCTGGCATGGCTGCAAGGAAACACTGTTTTTACCTTCCCGCTTTTTACAGCGGTACCTATTTATCTACTTCCATTTACATGCTTTTGAACTGCTAGGTTGGCAGGAGCTGGGGTTATCAGAAGGGGCTCACTCCGCTGCGTGGCACCCGGGATTCGAGCCGCCGAGCTGCCGACTCAACAAACATACAACAAATATACAACAAACATACAACAAACGTAGTGCAGGATTAAATAAACAATATAACTTAATACAAAATAATAAACTAAAAATAAATATGAAGAAACAATAAGTAACATAATCAAAATAGGAAGATAGGGAGATGAAGCACAGCCAAAGGGGAGTAATATGAAAAAATATTTTAATGTGCATTACTAAAACTGGCCATGATACTTAATCTGTGGACACAGGGCTCCCACTTAGCATTTGCTATTATCCACAGATTTCACTATCCGTTCCCCTCCCCACCCCCGAAACTAACTCGATGGCTCTCTGTATGCCTGTTTAAAGCGCACGGGGGGGGGGAGTGTTGTGTGTAGTTGTATCAGGTGTGTCCTGCTCTGGCTGTACGCTGTACGTTCTCTTCTAGCATCCATGTCATAGAGCGCCGTGCTCTTCCGGAGTTCTTCAATGGGAAAAACAAATCGAAGACGCCGGAAATGTAAGTCAAAGCGGGTGGAGGTGGGGGTGGGGGACCCAGGCGTGTGGCATCAGGCCCACTTTGCTTTTCACGGCTTCCTTTTCAGTGCCATCGGTCGCCCGAGGCTGTTACGTTAGAGGTGGGGGTAGAGCCCCATGCGTTCCCGTAGACCCGTTTGGGGCGCACGGCACTTGCCTGCTTGCTCTTTGCTCCTCCCCCCCCCCTCGTGCGAGAGCATCCCTGGGGAGGGTCTCCCCGGATGGGAATCCCGCCTGCGTTGCCATCTCCGCTCGCCTCTCGTGAGCTCCGAGCAGAATCTTCCGGCCGGCTTCCGAGCCTGGCTGCAAAAGGAGGCTTCTCTGGGCGGCTTGGTGGAAATAGCGTTGTCGATGGGAACCAGTGGCCCCTTAACGAGTTGGAAATTGCTTAACAGAATCACCTATGGCAGGCATGTCCGGACTTCGGCCCTCCAGGTGTTTTGGACCACAGCTCCCAGAATTCTAAGCCTGTGTTTCCAATGACAAAGGACTGTGGGAGTTGTGGTCCAAAACATCCGGAGAGCCGAAGTTTGGGCATGCCTGACCTATGGGGTGAATCCGTACAACAGGAAAACGGTCGTGATTAGGGACTAACCCGTTTTCAGTACCATTCCTATGGGAAATTTGTGCAAAGGAAAATTTGCTTCGCAGAATCTCATTTGGAACGAATTAATTCCTTTATCCTGTACAAGGTATAAAGGAATGTTGTGGTTCCTGTCTTCAGGCGAGGCTCAGGGGTTGCGGGATGCTCGGCCATGTCCGTTTGCTCCCCTGCGCACCTGCCTTGTGCCAGAACATGGCCTGATGTGCACCTTGAAGAGCTCCCTCCACTGAGGCCCCTTGATGCTGCCCCTCCTGCACCGTATCTCACTTCCGCAGCCCCTCCAACGGCTTCGTGTGTGTGGAGGCGGGTGTCCTAAAGCATGTCACCCCCGTGCCTCCACTGCAGCAGCAGGGCACCCTGGTAGTTCCGCCCAGGAGTTCATGTTGCCGAGGGTCAGTGCGCATGCGCGGATGGAGCCTCCTCAGAGGGAATTGGTGTTGGCCTGCAAGGCAGCCCTTTGCTTGGGGGGGGGGGGCTTGAGGAGCTTCCTCAGTTCCTCCTCCTCCTCCTCCTCCTCCTCCATTTGTGCTTTCTGGGAGAAAGCAGATTCAGGAGCTGAGCATTCCAGGCTTTGTTCATCTGCTGTTTTCCCAAACAGCAGACCTTGCAAACTCAACCGAAAAAGTCACACAAATGAACGTTGACAAGAGAGGCAGGGTATTTTTCCCCCCCCATGCTGTGCCCCACAGCATGCGATGGCAGAATCAGACTTGGTGCCCCAGGCAGGACGAAGAGTCGCTCAGCTTGGCTCACGAGGAGCACTCGGCTTTGTCTAGAATAGACAGTGGACTGAGGAAACCTCACGGGGCTCTTCCTCAGTCAGGCTTGGGCGGGCGCAGTTTTGTATTTTGCTACCTAGGACCGAAGACGTTTTATAGTTACGGAATGAGCAGTGTCAGCAGCCATGTGCAGGGCTTTTCTAAGAAGGCTCCGGAAGCTCTCGACCCCTGCGGTTCTCGCAAGTCGGTTGTCAAGAGCTAACCCTGTACTGAGTGCATTACCGTGGTAAAACGCCAAATTTGTACAAGTGTTCATTATTATGATGATTATCATTGCTGGAAGAGAGCTTGAAGGAAGATCCACGGTGCAGTGTCGGAGATCTTATCAGCAAGGGGATGGCCCTGAAGCGCTAAAATGCCAGGGCTCTTGGTCCTCTCCGTATGCTCTCCTTTTGAGGGGGTTTAAACTGTGATTTGCTGCCAAGGGGAGCCTCTGAGCTGAGACGAATCCTTTGGCAAACACCTCCAGGGGCCCTTGGCTGCTTGGCCATGGGCCATGATGGTAGCCTTCCTTGCTTTCGGAAACAAACCGGACTTTGTTGACATCTCGGGGGCCTTGGCCGCACTCAGGGCACGCTTGCTCTCCCGACAGGAGAACCTTTGTCATGCTGGGGTTTGAGATTACAATTCCCAACGTCCTTCTATCATTGGCAGTGCAGGCTGGGGATTCTGGGAGCTGTGGTCCAAAAGATCTGCAGCACCAGGGTTCAGTGCTCCTGTCCGTAGTGCTCTTTGGTTAAAAATAAATAAATCACCAGTGAGCAAAGCCTATGCATGTAGTGAGTCTGAATAGTTCTTAGTTGAATATTGGCAATAACGTCCAATCTGATGATACGTTCAGGAGAATTTGAACTTTTGCTGTTTGCTCTGTGGCTGTTCCACTGTGTTCTGTGCCAGCAAGTCAGAACTGATATGCAGTGGCCCTAATAAGGCTCTCATGCGGGTAATAAAGCTCTCGAGGGGCCCTAATAAGGCTCTCGAGGGGATGCTTAAGGGATGATTCTGCCCATCCCACGAGAGCTTCTGTGGCTGAGCAGGAATTCAGAGTCTCCTGAGTCTCAGGCGCTCACTCTCCCAACTAAACCACACGAGGCTATGTTAGCTGCGCTGAATAAACGTTATTTGCCGCAACTGGAGTTTCCAATGGGATGACCTATAATTTTAACACACGGAGGCTGGTGGCTCGGTGTGAAATTCCACACAAAGTTCCAAATGACAGGGACTGATGAGGAGAAGGAGCGTGCAATTTCTGCAAAATAAGTGCATTGGTTTCTTTTGGAGCAGCAAAGTGAAGCGTGCATCCTCCCCGTGTGTGTGTGTGTGTGTGTGTGTCCCAGTGACACTTATAGGGCCATTGCGACCTCCATTCCGGCTGGTCAGTGTGGTGCAAAGGGCCAAGTCCCAAATCCTTGAGGAACACTCTTTCTTGCCAGAGGCTTGAGATCTGCTGCCGGGTCTTCCTCATTTCGATAAAACTCTCTGATGGGTTTGAAAGAAACCTCCTTCCTGCCGAAGGGCTGCACTTTTGTCCTCAAGACAAGTGACCCCGGATCCTGTCAAAATGCTCCCCTGAGCCAGAGCAGGCAAAACCGGCCATCGCTTGAGGTGGGAGGCAGGTCCCTGTGGCAGAGAAGAACGGTGGGATTGCCCCCCCCCCCCCCCGGGCCACACGCAGAAGCCCTTTCTCACTCAGGTGACTTCGCTCAGGAGGAGGGCAGGGAGGGGAACCTCTGGGTAACATGTCGGTGGCTTCCTTTCCAGATACTTAGCCTACCGGAATTTCATGATCGATACCTACCGCCTCAACCCTCAAGAGTACTTGACGAGCACGGCCTGCAGAAGAAACTTGACTGGAGACGTCTGTGCCGTTATGAGGTACCTCTTGCCTGCCCTTGCCTGCTGATGGAAGGGGTCTGCCACCAGCAGGGACCTCGTGCTGTTGCGCCCACCCACCACTGCCAGCCGTGGATAACTGAATCCGTGGATGGTGAATCAGCGGATACGGGGGGGGGTCCTATTGTAGTAGCCAAATCCCTTGCATGGAGTCCACATCCAAGCCAGCTTGCAAGGCAAAATGGGTGGGATCCCGACGGAAGGGTGTGCCTGCCATAGGAGCATATGCAGAAAAGCCGTTGTACAGCTTTTGTTGAAAGCTCTGCAAATTCTGTTTAATCCTGTTGTCGGCCGAAGATCACCCTCACCTAGACTGGCTGGGACTTAACAACGCAACCTCTTCTGAAACATCGCCTGCCTGGTGTTCAAAGCAGTTGTCCTGCACTGCCATGAGTGGCCGTCAGCGTTTATGTCAAGGGCTTCATTCCTTCGGTAGAAGCTTCGAGGGTCTCACCGGCTGCCGGATCTTCTCCACCTCAGCCGAGTTGGCTGGCCAGGCCACAGTGGAGGGAGGGCAGCATGCCAGAAGAGGTTGCCTAAGCCCCCACCCCCATCGTATTCTGTCTTTTTGGGGGGGGGGCGGGGATTCCTGATTATGTGAATAGGACAGTCTTAATCGCTGTGAAGAAAATGGGGAGGTGAGCCGGATCGGATCTTTCTCTGGGCCTCATCCGCCCTTCTGTCAGTTGCCGGTGGGCCTGTGTTCTTCAGGTGTGTCCTGCTCGCCCTTCTCATCATCATCCCCCCCCCCTCGTGTTTTGTCTCCCGATACCTCTCAGGGTGCATGCTTTTCTGGAGCAGTGGGGCCTCATTAATTACCAGGTGGATCCAGAAAGCCGGCCCATGGCCATGGGTCCTCCTCCCACTCCACACTTCAATGTGCTCGCTGACACACCCTCTGGACTTGTGCCGCTCCACTTGCGCACGGCTCAGGTAAACGTCCTCATCTCCACCTCGTTTTTTGTGCATCATTGATAGCGCCGCGAATGGACCCACTGTATCCCGTTGTGCGCACACTGTCTGGTGAGAGGTTTTTGTAAAATTTCACCCTTTTCGGCATCGGCCAGTTCTTTGTGGAATTTGTTCTTACTGGCGCGTGTTTGCTAGAACAGCCTTTGCTGTTCCAGCTGTTATGGGAAAACATCAGCTCTCGGAAGCCCCAGCTGGGAGAGCCATTGGCTGGGATGGTTTTAATCTGTAAAACGCCTGGAAGGCTGAAGTTAGAGACCTTTGGCTGCAGTCAGGAAGCAGAAGACGGTTCCTGCAAATCCTCTTTTATGTAACATTTTACCTGTTTGGAAACTGTGGAGACCAAAATGCTAACATAAGCATAACTAACTCGGCGCCTCCCTGTCAGGCGTGCAGGATCCCACATTTACTTGTTCTGGAGGGTGGCAGCCATGGGGAGCCGTCGTTGCAACACGTTTTGGAGGATATATTTGAGGATATATTTTTCTCAGTCTCGGCATGCCATTATTTCCTAAAATTGGTTGACACCTGTGCAAAGGTATAGGACAACCAGAGTTTTTTTTGGCCGCAGCCAAAAAGGGTGAACCAGGAGTGTGTACATCACATGATGTACCTTATAAGATAAAGGGGTGAATAATCCTTTCCAGCCTGTGCCCCACGCCCTTCCAATGTCCCGTGGGCCCCATTGAGAAAGGTTGATCTAAGGGGCCATATTTGTTCTCCCTTTGGCCTCAAAAGACCACATCCTTCTGAATTCTCCCCCCTCTTTACACACACACACACACACACATACACACACACAGAGAGAGAGAGAGAGATCATAGCATGTTATCTTCTCCAAAGTCTTGAGGGTCCTGATTTCCCATCATTGAGCCAGTCTTTTCCGCCCTTGGTTCTTGCAGAAGTTGCACAGGGGACCCTGAGGAGGAATCTTGTGTCCTGTGGGTAGCCATAGGTGGGGGGGGGGTGATGGCAACATGACTCTGTCTTGCTGGTCCTGGTGCTTCCTCCTCCTCCTCCTCCTCCTCCTCCTCCTTTGTGTTCTGACAAGCTTTGCATTTCTCTGTCTAGGTCCCAGCTGCTCAGCAAATGTTGAATTTTCCTGAGAAAAACAAGGAGAAGCCCACAGACCTACAGAACTTTGGACTCCGCACAGACATTTATTCAAAGAAAACATTAGCAAAGGCAAGGCTTTCGATTCCCTTCCGCCCCCCCCACCTCCGCCCCCCCTGCTCTCTATTCCAGCAGGACCCAAGGTGGCAAGGGTTCTCAACGTGGAATTGTCTGTTTCTGTAAAAACGTTTGAACCTCCTCCTTGTGGACCTTCCCTTCTTCCTGACAAGATCAGGCTCCCTTCAGTGGGGCTTTATAGACAGACAAGTTCACGGTTCTCCTCTCCCTTCTTTCAGAGCAAAAGTGCAAGCGCTGGGCGGGAATGGACAGAACAGGAGACTCTGCTGCTGCTGGAGGTAAGAAATGCCCAAGGATTCGGAATGGGCTCTCTGAGGGAGGGGAGGAGGCGTTAAAATACAGCAGTTACTCTTTAAAGTGCCAAGACATTTGCTGTCTTCTTCATTTGTCAAGTTTCTGTTTTGGTGCCGCCTGACTTGAAAAGGTTTGCCGCTCCTGACGTAAAAGTGCGTTGGCTTGTGTAGGGCCCCATGGGATGCTCACTCACAGCTTTCTAGCAACACCAGCAGCCGTTATGGGAAGCTGCGAATGTTGGCACTGAAAGCAAAGCTATTTTTGACATGGGGAAGAAGCACCCTTTCCATGAGAACAAGGTTTGTCTGCTCTGGAGGCCATTTTTTTATTTGTTTGTTTCATTTATTAGCAATGTGTTGCACAAATGGGGTGATATAGAAATTGATTAAATAAATAAGCAAAGACTGTATGCGTGTTCACCCTCCAAAAATGCATTCCTGAGAGTGGTGACCTGGGTCTGGCGCCGATGCTCCCGAGTACTCAAACTTGCTTTCCTGATATGTCTGTCAATTGCATGGGATCTGTCAGAAGTCATCTTTGATAAACAAGAGTTTCTTTAGGAGGTAGAAGGAAGAGGTGGGAAGGAATTTGTTTCCCGAGGGCCCATCCTCCTAACTTTGTTGTGGAATTTTGAGGGATGGGGCAGGGGGCTGTGGAAGACTTTCCCTCTGTGCACCCATGGTCAACACTGCCACCCACCTGGCCCCCTCTTCCTATGCGAGGTGAGGCCTCCGCCCACGGCCAGTGGAAAACGAAAGAGAACCCTGCTTGTGGAAGAGGTCATCATGATGAGGGCCACCCCTGGTTTCTATTTCCTTTTAACTGGGCGTGAAGTAGAATGGCAGGAGATGGGCCCGGGGTGGTAGTGAGGCAGGTCTGTGGCAGAGACCATGACCGGCCAGGCGGGAAAAGCAGGGGGGCCGCCCTCTGTTTTGGCTACCTCGGGGGCCTTCCGCTGGGCACACTAGGGGTCTGCTGCTCTCACTGCTGGTGCTAGCTCGTGGGTCAGCGTGGCCCTGTTTTGTTTCTGGTCTGATGTGAGCTTGTGTTCTAGCAAGCCCACAGCAGTCGTGGAGAGCAGAGAAACTGGAACCAGTCTAGGAAAAGCTGCCTGAAGGTTTCTCGGTGGTTCTTCAGAGCTTTGAAATCTCTCCTTTGCCAGATGACGGCCTCCTGAGGCACATTGGCAAGTATGATGATGACCCCAGGAGATTTTTCCCCCCTCCATTGTTCAGCTCCAGACGAGTAGTAAACACCAGCTGTGCGGCTTTTCAGAGAAGGCCTAATTTTCCTTCAAGACAGAGGCTTTCCAAGAATGGCATTTGCATACAGCGTGGCTTGCTGTGAACGGGGGCAGGCACCGGGGGGGGGGGATCCTGGCTGACTTTTTAGTCTTTGAACAAACCAGATATCCCCTCGCCAAGGTTGCCAAGTGTGCCAGTTAATTGGTTATTTAAGACATTTTTATTCTGCTTTCGTTTTTAAAAAGAATTTGGAACTGTCTAAATAAATAAAAAAGCTAGTTGTTAAAAGATTAGAACAATGATCTGCCGGATTGCTGACTGGGGTTTTTCAAAGGGATCTAACTCTCTGTGATCCACTGGCTGCTCATCCATTGCCGGGCCCGTTTCAGAGTAGTGGGTCTAACCTATAAAAAGCCCTAAAAGGTTTGTGTCCAAAATCTCTCTCTCTGACTCTGCCCGAGCATCAAAGGTCCTCAGGGGACGCCTTTCTCTGCCCCGCCACCCTCCCAGGGGCATTTGGGGCAGGCACAGGCAAAGGCCTCTCTCTTCAGGCAAGCTTTTCCCGGGCAAATGGCGGCCTGAGTGGCGTTCTTGAATGGACTATTGTGCTCTGTTGCTTCAACAGTGTTTTAGATTTGATGAAGAAAGCACAGCAGAGATTATACTTCTTGAAAATCCTCAGGAAGAATAATCTTTCAAAAAATCTGCTGCTGGCTTTTTACCACTGTGCCATAGAGAGTGTGCTGACCGATGGGCTGTGTGTGTGGTTTGGGAGCTGTACAGCCGGAGAAAGAACAATGCTGTCCAAGGTTGTTAAGAATGCGGAGAGAATAATTGGGTGTCCTCTCCCTACTTTAGACCAAATCTATGATTCCAGGTGTTATAAGAAAGCTGTAGAGATTGTGCAGGATCTCACATACCCTGGAAATGATCTCTTTCAGCTTCTGCCCTCTAGGAGGAGATACAGGGTCATTAAGACCAGGACTAGCCGCTTGAGGAATAGTTTCTATCCAAGAGCGGTTTTGGCTTTGAATGCAGCGAAACGCAGTTTCTGAGGGAGCTCCTGTAATTCGTTTTTAGAGGTTTTTCAAGTGTGCTGTTAGTGGGTTAAATGTGTGTATATGGGTTGGGGGATAGATATTTATGTATGGTTGTACTGTTAGGTCCTGTAAAAGCTGATGTAGCTTCTTTCAGTCTCATTGTTCTGCACAGGACAATGACAATAAAGATCTATCTATCTATCTATCTATCTATCTATCTATCTATCTATC
>JAHTLZ010000059.1:112016-130902 GCA_023846285.1 Phrynocephalus versicolor
ATCTATCTATCTATCTATCTATCTATCTATCTATCTATCTATCTATCAAGGTGATTTAGTATTGATTTTTATTCACCATGGTGTGTTGCTTGTTTTGTGCCCGGCCTTCCCCAGGAAAGTGGGAGCGCATTTGGGCTTGTGTTGGCTGCCTCTCCAAGAGCCCCTCTTCCATTGTGTCCAGAGGTTGAGGCTGTTTCCCCCTCGCCCACGTGGTGGCAAATTCCCCTCGGGCTGTGTGTTGTAGCCCAGGGCTCTGCAAAGCCAGGAGCTTCCCTGCCGGGGGGGTAGCAAGAGGGCCTGGTGAAGGGCGAGGTGTATCCCTGAGGCCATCCCAAGAGCCTGCTGCTGGAGGCCTGTAGAAGAGGTTCGGCAAGTGGGGTCAGTGACCGCCCGTGACCATGGTGTGCGTGGTCCATTCCCCGCCCCTTGTTTCTCAGGAGAAGAAGCAGGGGTGTGGCTATTAAATTGTGGGACAACACAATAGGATTATTTTCCCCCAGATTGAAATGGATCTAGATAATCCTTTTGCCTGGAAGGTGGAGGAAACGTTGCTGGACTTTAGGATAAATAAAGATGCCGCTGCTTTGATTATCAATGCAAGGGATGTAATGTCTGGAATAAGCGGATTTAACATGCCTGGGACAGTAGCAGGTGGTTTAAACGTCCGTGTTGATAAGATAATTTACATCAGCCTTATAGGTTACCCTTTCATTGTTGGTGGAAGTCTGAATAGCATGGAGCAGTGGTCTTCAGAAAGATTAGTGTTAATGGAGTTTGTTAGGATTCCAGAGGCAAGAATCAGAAAACAGGCTCAGTGATGCAGGGAGCATTTCGGTAAAATGGGACGGTTGCTATGCCGATTAATGAGGAGAATTCCCAACTGCTAATTTATAGGTGGGCCATTCCTCTGATTCACCGGGCAGAAGGAGAGCCCCCAGCTTGTGCTCAGATTTGGCACTCTGTACACAGTTTTCCCCCCTTCCACTTTCCCTTGAAAGATAAACATTAAACAATAAAGATGAACTCAGTTAGAATTTAGCTTCCCTGTAGGCAAAGCAGCTCCATTAGAAATCATTGGAATGCCTATGGGCAAATAGAGCTGGCAGGCCCAGCAGGCTTTGAAAAATAAATACCAAATCTGTCTATGTCGCCTGTTTAGAAACCAGAAAGTAAAGCCAGGCCTCCAGCTGCCTTGGAGATTGCATTGATTCAGGTGCTGAAGTTAGCAGTCTTCTGGTTTTCAGCTGGGGTTCCCATCCGCTTGTCTTTCCTTGCATCATCCAAATTGCATCTCACTTGGACTGTTCTCAGAGGAGGAGAACGGGAGTACTGAAAAGTTCATTTCTCTGTCTTAAATCGGAAACACTTAACAGGGCCTTCTGAAAACAGTAATGCTGCGAAAGGTGGAAGGGAGCAGGAAGAGATGAAGGCCCAATCTTGAGGGGGTCCCTTAAGGCAGTGGTTCTCAACCTGGTGGGTCTGCAGATGTCCCTGGACTGCAACTCCCAGAAGCCTCCACCACTCTCTGTGCTGGAAGGGATTTCTGGGAGTTGCAATCCAGGAACTTCTGGGGACCCACAGGTTGAGAACCACTGCCTTAAGGAACCCATGGGGTTGAGCCCGGGAGGGCTGAGCAGGGCTGTTGTGCAGGGGACACGGTGAAGAGGGCTCATCCCTCCTCCGGTCGCCCTCAGTCGAGTGGTCTGCCTCTCTTTGGGCAGCCTTTGTTGCAGACTCCCGTTAATTTCATTGGCTGCTGCCCTGTGCTGGTGGGCATGTTTTCAAAATATTTATCATATACGACTCCAACGGAAGTGTTTGACGGGGTTTTCCCTCTTTCTGTCACTCCTGTTATACTGATCTTGCCTTTGCCTTTGTTGAATACGCATTGCATTGGTGATAGTCTTCTGTCAAGTTTGATATGTCTGGATAAACAACCTGTTGGGTTTTGTCCTTTGATACGAAAATCAGTAAAAATCAATTAGAATACTTTTTTTTAAAACTGACTAAGTCTGTGTAGTCACCTCCTCCTAATCTGCATAGGGCCCTAAATTGTTTTCAATTACCTGAACTAATCTTCTGGGGAAGCGTATCGTTTTATTTTAATTTTTGTTCCCTTCTTTTAGCTTTGGCCGGATTTGTTTCTCTCATGCCTTAGTGCACTTTTGCAGGCTTTTGGATGGGAGGTTTTCTTAACGTGTGCGTGTCTTTGAAAGCCCACTTTCCTCTCTGCTTTTCTTTCAGGCTTTGGAGATGTACAAAGACGACTGGAATAAAGTCTCTGAGCACGTGGGGAGCCGCACCCAGGACGAGTGCATCCTCCATTTCTTACGGCTCCCCATTGAGGACCCTTACTTGGAGAACTCGGACGCCTCCCTCGGCCCGTTGGCTTACCAGCCGGTGCCTTTCAGCCAGTCTGGAAATCCTGTGATGAGCACCGTGGCTTTTCTGGCCTCTGTCGTGGATCCCCGGGTGGCGTCCGCTGCCGCCAAAGCAGCTTTAGGTATGCCGGTTTGCTCCTGCCTGTTCAAGACGGCCTGAGATCCCCGCTTGCTTGGTGGCTTCTCTGGATTAGCTTTAGATTTAAAGAAAACTCACCACTGTGCCTTGGGTTGGCCCCTCGGGATTTCCCTAGAAACACTTGGAGAGAATGGCTTGGTGTTTGGAACCATTGAGCAGAACGGATGCTTCGGGCAGGCCAGTTCACAGCAGCCACTTGGGGCCGGCCTTGCGTTGTCGCCTGTCATTCAGCTTCATTGGTTAATGTGAGTCAGGCACTGCTTGAGCCGAGGGGCGACCGAAATGCCAAGTCAGCACTCGTCACTAGCCCTGGCATTCTACAGAAACAGCTTCAAAAGCCCACCTGTTACGAATGCTTTACGTTCTCCCGTCAGCCCTAAGCTTTCGCTCTCCTTTGGTGAAGGTCTTAAGGCGGCTGAATCGAGTGGCCGTTTTATTAGGAAGAGTTCTGCAGTGGGAAATGCGTGCATCCTAATGACTTGGGGAGGGGGGTTGGGCTTGTGTGTCATGTTGGTTTTTTAAGCCATGGTATGGCAAGAAGAAGAGCTTGGAGCGCAGTTTTCCTCTCAGGGACGCCCCCCCCCCCGCCCCAGAACAGCCTCCCCAGGACTTCTCTCGCCACTGTCCCCTCCATCCCCCCATCAGTCAGTTCAAAATGCCAGTGCTAAAATTATCCCCCTTTAAAGTCTCCGTCTTCACGTTCCCTGGAGGTGCTGGCGGTGCTGCCCTGTTGCTTCAGCTCCGCTCTTCTGCCCCAGAATTTCAGGGCTCTCTCTCTGCGCCGACTCCAGTCTCTTCCCTTCCGTTTTGCTAACTTGTCGTGGCAACTTCTGTTGACCGACTGTCAGCTCCTTTTGTCCCTTTGACGCGGAGCTTCCTTGTTCAATAAATATTGGGTCAGCAGCAGGAAAAGTTTTGCCAAGACTTATTAGAGCTGCTGCTTCTCTACTAAGCACATGTTTTCATGTTTCTTCTCTTTGCTGATGCATGGTTTAAAAAAAAACTTGCCACGGAGAAGTGCAGACTTTTAATGCTTCCTTCTTTTGCCCCCCCCCCCTTTTCTTTTGCAGAGGAATTTTCCCGAGTCCGAGAGGAGGTGCCGCTGGAGTTGGTAGAAGCCCATGTCCAGAAAGTGCAAGAGGCGGCCAGGATCTCTGGGAAAGTGGACCCCACCTATGGGCTGGAGAGCAGCTGCATTGCCGGAACAGCTCCAGAGGAGCCCGAGAAACTGGGTAGGCCTGGCCTCGTTTGCCCTTCGCACCCGGCGGCAAATTTTGTTTTGCTCGGTCAACCGAAATGGGGGAGCAGCTTCTTCCTGGTCCAAGAGGAGATGCATGGAGGGAGAAGGTGGCAAGCCCGTCGAAAAATTGAGGCAGGGGAGGACCCTAGTGTGAACTTTGGGCCTTGAATATTTTTAAAGCAGCGGTTGTTTCCAGGCAGGTCGCTGCATTAAAGGAAATTAACTAAACTAGGTGGTGAGGTGGAAGGGTTTGCTCCTTGTTTTGGTTAGAAGATTCTTAAGAGCGCGTGGAAACTCGTACCTTGGTCCTTGTTGCTGCCTCCATCGTTCTTGGGTTCGTGGGGAAAAAATTATTAGAAAAGTTGGAACTGTCCTCAGCGCGTTTCTTAAAGAGAGAGATGTGAATGGGCATGGAACATGTACCCTAGACATTTTGGATTGTGTTGCAGGTTGCGTGTTTATTATAGAGATGTTTATGCTGTGGTTTATGCTTTGAGTCTAGTCAAGGCTGTTCAGTTCCCCTCCCTTGAGATTAAGGATCTAAATACCTCAGTAGAATGTCTTAGCAGAAGGCAGGCGTGAGTTCACGGCATCGTTTGGGATCAAAACAGACAGGTTGGGCAATATGCCTGGGCACCACCACATGTTGCTGTAATGTTAAAACAGGGAAACATGAGCTTAGACTTTTCCAGACCTTGGAAGAGATCCCTTTCTGTTTTCCTTCTTTCTTTCTCTCTCTCTCTCTCTCCTGGGGGCTCCAGATGAACATTGGGGGTTGTGAGCAGCACATGGCCTGCTGGTGTCTGGGTTGCACCAACAGAGGTGAAGCTGCCTTAGATGGAATCGGACCTTTGGCAACCCTTGCCCATACCCTGTAAGGCAGCCTCTCCCGACCGGAGTCACCCTGGAAGGATACGAGTTCCTCGGGCTGCCTGGTTGGGAAAGGCTAGGCCAGTGGTGTCCAAACTTCAGCCCTCCAGATGTTTTTGGACCACGACTCCCACAGTCATAAGAACATAAGAACATAAGAAGAGCCATGCTGGATCAGGCCAAAGGCCCATCTAGTCCAGCTTCCTGTATCTCACAGCGGCCCCACCAGGTGTGTTTGGGAGTGCATGAGACTAGATATCTGTCTCCTGATACCACTCCCCTGCATCTGGCCCTTGAAGTAACCCGGTTTAAAGCCTGGAGACTCCACATCTCCATCATGATTTGTAACCTGTGATGGACTTTTCCTCCAGGAATCTGTCCAATCCCCTTTTGAAGGCATCCAGGCCAGATGCCATCACCACATCCTGTGGCAGGGAGTTCCATAGACTTACAACGCGCTGGGTGAAAAAATATTTTCTTTTGTCTGTTCTTACTCTCCCAGCCCTCAATTTGAGTGTATGTCCCCTAGTTCTGGTATTTTGGGAGAGAGAGAAGAGCTTCCCTCTATCCACTTTACTCATACCCTGCATTATTTTGTACGTCTCAATCATATCTCCCCTCAAGCGCCTTTTTTCCAGACTAAAGAGGCCCAAATGTTTTAGCCTTTCTTCATAAGGGAGGTGCTCCAGCCCGGTAATCATTTTAGTCGCTCTCTTCTGCACCTTTTCCAGTTCCACTATGTCTTTCTTGAGATGCGGTGACCAGAATTGTACACAATACTCCAGGTGGGGCCTTACTATTGTTTTGTATAATGGCATTATAATGTTGGCTGTTTTATTTTCAATCCCCTTTTTGATAATCCCTAGCATGGAATTGGCCTTCTTCACCGCTGCCACACATTGGGGAGACACCTTCATGGAGCTGTCCACCAACACACCAAGATCTCTTTCCTGATCCGTCACGGATAACTCAGAGCCCATGAGTTGATAAACGAAGTTTGGGTTTTTTGCCCCAATATGCATTACTTTACATTTGGTTACATTAAAACGCATTTGCCATTTCTCAGCCCACTCCCCAAGTTTGGAGAGATCCTTCTGGAGCTCTTCACAATCTTCTCTGGTATTTACCACACGGAAAAGTTTTGTGTCATCTGCAAACTTGGCCACCTCACTGTTTATCCCTGTCTCCAGGTCATTTATGAACAGATTGAAAAGCACCGGTCCCAGGACCGAGCCCTGGGGCACACCGCTTTTCACTTCTCTCCATTGCGAAAATTTCCCATTGACACCTACTCTTTGTTTCCGGGATTTCAACCAGTTCTCAATCCATAAGAGGACCTGCCCTCTTATCCCCTGACTGTGCAATTTTCTCAGCAGCCTTTGGTGAGGGACTGTGTCAAAAGCTTTTTGAAAATCCAGATAGACTATATCAACCGGTTCACCCAAATCCAGTCCTTGGTCATTGACCATGCAGGCTTGGAATTCTGGGAGTTGTGGTCTGAAACATCTGGAGGGCCGAAGTTTGGACAGCCCTGGGCTAGGCTATGGCTTCTCGAGGTCTCGGGCAGAGGTTGCGTCCAGCTGTGCTCTCTGGTCCCTTCTTTCCAACTGGGACGTGACACGGATGTCAACCAGGACTCTTTAAGCCAAGAAGGCTCTCGGGTGGGCTGCTTGGAGGCGGGAGGAGGATTCAGAGTGGCCTTGTCTCTGCAGCAGCGAAATCTGTGAGCACCCCTTTGCGTGGGAGGCAGACCTGTGCTGCCCCCGGCAACAAATGCCCTCCTGCCGATGCAGATGCCAGAGCCTTGCCCAGGCCAGAATAAAAACACATGGAACACGGAGGATTTCTGAATGGTGGGGGGGAAAAAACCCACCACTGAACAGGGTTTTTATAACTAACGTTAGCCAGCTAATCTGATTTATATTGATCCGTGACTAATAGAATAAATTAGGGCAGAAGCAGATGGTTCTCTCTGGGGGAGTGGCTGAGCAAGATTGAATTGGGTCACTTGGCGGTCTAGAGTGCCTCTGCTGTGAAGAAGCAGCAGCTTTTTGCCCAAAGGCACGTTCGGTTGGGGCGGAACAAACGAGCAAGAGGAGGAGGAGGAGGAGCCCGTGGTGCCTGCCTCCAACGATCCTTGTTGTTTATCATCTGTGCCGCTACCAGGGATGGAGGCTGCCTGACCTATGGCTGCTGAGAGAGCTCAAAACTCTTCCGGTGGGGATGCCCTTTCTGTGTTAATTAACACTGTAGGAATATAAAGTTCCCGGGATCTGCACTAATCTGTGCCTAAATCAAAGAGGTGTGTTGGTTGGAATACAAAATGCTGAGCATGGCTTGGGAGCAGTTGGTGGTATATGGTGTGCACTCCAATTTAGGAGTCCCTGGATCTTTCAGCAGAACCATCAGAGGGCAGTGTAGGCCCGGAACCTGT
Organism: Phrynocephalus versicolor; assembly: GCA_023846285.1. Lineage (NCBI taxonomy): Eukaryota > Metazoa > Chordata > Lepidosauria > Squamata > Agamidae > Phrynocephalus > Phrynocephalus versicolor. The sequence goes on from JAHTLZ010000059.1 coordinate 119,081, forward strand.
GGAAGTGATATTTGCTTGCTGCCCATCTCATTCAGAATACAGAGCATGCTGTAATGAGGCGCTCGGTAGGTACAGGGGGGCAGAGACTTCAGTTTATCCACTCCGAAATCCTTTTTTCCCCCCTTCTATATTAGGAGTAATACAGGTGAAACGCGAAAAATTAGAATATCGTGCAAATGTTCATTTGTTTTAGTAAGTCAACTCAGAAGATGAAACTAATCTATGTCGAGCCTTACTTTGGTATGATTGTGATGCTTATGGCGTACAGCTTATGCAAACCCCAAATGCACAATATCAGAAAATTGGAATATTACATGACATCCATAACAGAAGGATTGGAAATAGAACGACATCGGACCTCTGAAAAGTCTAAGCATGCATATGTACTCAGCATCCCCATAAAGCTCGTCTGCGGAAGGAAGCATGAAGTGCTCCAAAATCTCCTGGTAGGCGGCTGCGTTGACCCTGGACTTAATGAAGCACAATGGACCAACACCAGCAGATGATATGGCTCCCCAAATCAACACGGACTGTGGAAACCTCACACTGGACTTCAAGCATCGTGCATTTTGTGCCTCTCCGTTCATCCTCCAGACTCTGGGTCCTTGGTTCCCAAATGAGATGCAAAAGTTGCTCTCATCAGAAAAGAGGACTTTGGACCACTGAGCAACAGACCAATTTTTTCCCCACTGTAGCCCAGGTTAGATGCTTCTGACGTTGTTTGTTGTTCAGGAGCGGCTTAACAAGAGGAATACGACATTTGAAGCCCATGCCCAGGATCCGTCTGTGTGTGGTGGCCCTTGAGGCACTCCTGGGAACAGGGAACCTTTTCACATCATTCTAATTTTCTGAGATTGTGAATTCGGGGGTTTCATAAGCTGTACACCATAATATCGCAATTATACCAAAGTAAGGCTTGACATAACTCGCTTAGCATGTAATGAGGCTATCTCATATATTAGTTTCACCTTTTGAGTTGACTTGCTGAAATAAATGAACGTTTGCACAATATTCTAATTCTTTGACTTTCACCTGCAGTAGAGCTGCAGAGGTTGCTTTTTGTTGGAAGGTATGCTTTGGATACATAGGATGTTGGGTCTCTAAAGAAAGAGCCAGGAAAGGCATGTGGGAAGCTTTTGTAAGTGGTCTGCTGGAAGAAAGCTTACTTGGAGGATGTGGCTCTTTTATAGTCGCACAGATTTTGCTGGATGACGGTAACCGGGTGTCCTCCTTTTGCAGCTTTCCAAGAGGAGGGTCAAATAAGTTAACGGTGCAAGTTTCTGTTCTGAGTGAATCCTTTTGAATGGGTCGCCTGTTTCAGAATTGCAGCCAGGGATCGGATTTGCTTTTAGACTCAGAGTGAAGGACCAGTCAGACAGGAAAAGCAAATGGAGGCTGCTCCCTTGTGTGCCTAGCTAGCTTCAGGAGGAGTAAGTCTGGCCACATCTGAAAGGGGTCCCTCAGCTCGAGGAGAGGAGAGCCACTGTGATGATGGTTCCGGAAGGGGTTTGTACGCAGGGTGTGCTGCTCTGGATGCCTGGCCCATCGGAGTGGGCTCGTTCTTTTTCCTGCCTGGAAGAATGTGCCTTTGACTCGGTTGGTGTTTTAGAACAGGCAGAAACAGGTTATCTGTTTTGTCCAGGTGTGGACTATCTAAGAGGGTTGGCTTTTAAGCCTCCTCCAAGGATTTTGGAGACAAATAGGGGTTAAGTCCGGTCTGGCTAGCTTGCAGGGGCTTTTCTCTCTAGCCTCCGGCTCTCCCCTGTCCCAGGCAGGGGGAAGGTCCCCTGGATCGCCACTGGCCCTCTGGGATGCCCTGGGTTGCCCTTGGGGCCGCCTGCTGCCTGGTGGGCACTTGGCCGCTACCTACTCCACCACCTTGTCCTTCTCTTTCCTGTGTTTTCCACCACCGGTAGGATTGTATGCTTGGTGCCCCAAGTGTTCTACCTTCTGCACACCAATTCTTTGGCCCAAACAAATCGTACAGATTAGCGGCTGAGCTAGGTGCAGGTTCTAGCCATTAGCTTTGGGCCAATGGCAGGATCCATTGAAATCAGGGACTGGAGGAGGGGATGGGCACGGGTTGAATGATCCAGGCCCACCCAGGAGGCGCCAGCCAGCAAAAGCAGAAACATGTTGGTGCTTTTAAGAAAAATGAACTTGCTTTCCAGATTAGCTTCTGTAGGGTGACAGTCCACTGCTTCAGACATATATTTAGAGATCCAGGCCAGAGTTTTATTATACATGGCGTTGGGGGTGCTGAGCTTGTGCCAAAGGAACCCAGAGAAGCCAGGCGCCTCCCATAGAAACAGGCTGCCTTGTTTCTCTGGCCCGAACATTATTGTGGACATTCAGGATATGATTAAAAGAAGCTTCCCTGAACTACCCTCCAACAAGACTTTGCCTTGAGATGCTCTTTAATTGATCGCTCCGAGAGTTTTATATCTCTAATTAATTTATTTTACAGGCTGCGTGGAGGTGTAGAGTGGCAATTACTCAGGACTGTTTACTTTGTGCCAAGATGTTCGTTCAGTCCTGGGCCTATAAATTACGGCAATTAAGAAAATGTGCATAAACACACTTAATTTGCTTAATCTATTCCCATTGATGGAGCTGGGCTGCTGTAGCATCCCAACAGAAGCTAGAACCTGATGCTCCAGAAGAATAATTACACATCCCCACTGTTTATGCCCAGCTTCCAGGAACTGGTTGTTACAGAACATGGAAAGGAAGTTCATTTTCTGAGGCTGTATGTAGCCTGTAAGTGAAGCAACTGGTTTACCGGAAAATAATCTTGTCCTAATTCCTGCCAAGAAAACTCCATGGACATGGGGTCACAAAGAGTCGGTCACAACTGTAATGACACAACACACACAATGTTATGTTAGTTACATGATCTCTTTGGGGCTGCTTTTCTCAGCCTGAGGTCCTCCAGGTGTATTGAGGTTGAAGCCCAAGACCCACAAAGGCTTCTTCTGTAGGAGAGCATCTGGGCAGATGCTGTCCGTGAATATGAAAGGTGCTGTGCCCCCCCCCCTCTAAGCCATGTATGGTGTGAAGGGGAGCCAGGTAGGCAGAACTCCCTCGAGACAGAGGAGTGAAAAGTAGCCACACCATCAGCCTCTCTGCTCTGGAGCCAAAGCCAAAGCCCTTCTTCCACAGGGGTACCTCCCGGTACGGCGTTCTTCAGCAAGCTTCCGAGCTGCCCACTTCTCGAAGGCTCTATCATTACGGATCTGCTTCAGCTTCTTTTGGTACTCTTTTCTTGCCTCCCGTTCTCCCCAGTGTGAACAACCCACTTTATGGGCCCGTTTTCTGTCGCTCTCAGCCTCTGCGTGAGGCATCATCCTCTTTTCCCATTCTGAGGTGTCTGGGTTTTGCATCCAGACCCATTCCCATCCTGGGGGCAAGGTGCGCGGTTTCCCCCTTATATCCCCACACCCCACCTCTACAACTGTGGGTGTCTCTTCCTTTCCCGCCCTGTCTGCCCCACCAATCCTCAACAACTCCTCGAACCTTTTCCTAGTTTCTTCCCGTCCCTTCTCGTCCTTCATCCGGGCATTCCTGGCCTCCTCCACTCTCCTCTGTTTCTCCCGCCATTCACCCCCGTCGTCTTGCCTGGGTGTTGGTGGCACTCTCCTCTGCCCGAGGCCCTTGATCCTTCCCGGCTCCACAGGCCACCACTGAGTCCAGTCCGTTCGGTCAAGGGGGTTGGAACTTGAGTTTCCATGGAACGTTTAGGAGAAACCTCCGCCAGGAGTTCCTTTGGTGGGCAGAGCAGCCCACTTGCCCTCAGAGAGCTCTCATGTCACGTCCCCAAATGGGACTTGAAGCGGAAGGTGCTCGGAGTGGCCGCCGGGTGGCAGGATGAGCACTTGGGAGTGACGGGTCCTGGAAATCAACCCGCCAGCATTATTATTAGTGCATTTCTTAAGTCAGCATAACTTACGACTGGGATATATATTGGGAGAATTTGAAATGATGGCAGGTGTCTGCATTTTAATGATATTTAGGGCTCACCTTATTTTAATGTTTTTGTGGTTGATTATGTAATAATACTTTATCCCTCAGCAACACACGTCTAAATATGTTGTTTGTTATCCAACGAATAGCTCTCTTTTACCTGTCTGTAAACCCACTTTGCTTGTCATCATGTAATAGTAGCATTAGGAGGCTGTGTGCCTTTATTAATTTCAGCTGAAGACCAGTAGCAATGGTTTGACCAAGCCTAGGCCCGTGAAGTTATTTTTGTTTTTAATTAAGTTAAATTGGTCTTGTGTAATCTAGTGCATGACTGTTAAGAGCCAGAGGAAGGAAGGCTGCTGCCATGATCAATGTGCCACTGGATCTAAAAGTCCAGGCCTGCCTGTGTCTGCTGGGGTTGGATCCACAAATCTTGCCTGCACCGACTCTTCCCCTAGTCTTCAACATCTCTTGTTGAAATAGTTGCTTCATTTCAGAACCATGTGCTGCTGCGTTGTTCTTAGTGGAAGGTTTTTAAACAGAGGTCAGGAAAGCTTCCTCTGTGTGCTTCCTGTATTGGCCCTTGGCTTGAGGGGTTGAACTTGATGAGCTTTGGTGTCCCTTCCAGAAGTACAAGTCCATGATTCTAGGGCAGTGGTGGCCAACCTTTGGCACTCCAGATGTTTTGGACCACAACTCCCACAATCCTTTGTCATTGGCAATCTAGGCGCGGAATTCTGGGAGTTGTGGTCCAAAACATCTGGAGGGCTGAAGGTTTGCCACCATTGTTCTAGGGGTGTCACCAGTATTATGTGCCTCTCAAATCTGAAAACATCTCTTAGACTCATTTCTGGCTCAAACCATCCCCAGAGCCATTGGTCTATTGGGCAAACGTGAGGACAGAGTTTGGTCTGATCCTGCACAACAATTTGTATGCTCTTAATTACTGCCCGGCCAGATGTAACCTTGATTTGGACAAGAATGCAAGCCGTGCATGGTTGCATAAGTGAGCGGCAGTGGTCCTTTGGACACGGAGGCTATTAAAACTGATCTGGTTTGAAAGCTTGATTTCTCTAACCTCCGGCAAGCAAGGATTGAGCGACGAGTACATTGTCCATCATTGTGTTGCTTTGTAAAACTTTTTAGGACAGCCGAGCCAGAGATCTCTGTTCTCAGGGAGCCGCTCTTACTGCTGCACAGCTGGCTTTGTTTAAATATTGCTCTGGTCTCTTCCAGATGGCGCTGAAGAAGAAAAAATGGAGACTGAAACAGATGGACTGCAGACGGAAAAAGTCAAGGTCTGACCACTTCAACTGGGCTTTGGGTGGTTTCTCTTTGCCAGAGCTGAATGAAGTTTGTTTACCGCAGAAACCAAATTTAAGACAAAAGCAATAGAAAAGTGTTTTTGCATCACTTACTGAGCCAACACATCTAAAACAGTAAAACTCTGTCATCGTTTTCTACTGGCCACCCTATGTATTAGAAAACAAAACCATAAAAGGATGCTTTTGGTTGCCTTCTGGGTGCCCCTAAGATTCCCTGAGTAAAGAAAGCGTGGCTATCACCTTTGCCCTTTATTCTGCATTTGCTGTTGGCATCTCCAGAAGACGGATGAAGTTAGCTGTGTGTAGTAGCACTGGGGTGTTTTTTTCGCCTTTGCTTTATGAAAGCTGACCTTTATTTGCACATGCTGTGATGTCCGTAATACTGTATTTATTATTACTCCTTGCCTATCAGGCTGCTGTTCAACGCTGAGTGGCTGCCCGCCTGCCCCCAACCAAACCCACGAAACCTTGTAGAGGAGTTATTTGTTCCTTCTTCTTTCATACCTTCTAGGTAGAAAACAAAGGAGAGAATGAACTGGGAGATGGAAAGACACAGGATGGAGAAGAGGAGAGGAATGCTGAGAAGGAGCAAGAGGGGGATGTCAGCCAGGATTCCAGGCCAGGTAGGAGAAGGCGGCCCCCATTGCCCGAGGCCTGCAAGAGATGCCAGGAAAAGCCTGATAGAACGAGACCTCCTCTAAGGAGGGTCTCTCCCTTCCTTTGGGCTTTCTGGGCCCCAAAGGACAGCCATGCCTTCCCAAGATTCCTTTCACCAGCCCGCCTCAGGCGCTAGGCCTTGATTTTGGACCACCAGCACACACACACCCTGCACATACTTTTCCTCTTGGTTGTCTCCTTTGGGCAGCGGATGCTGAACGAAAACCGCCCGGACTGAGATGAACGGAAGGTGTTCCTTTCTCTACGTCTGCCATTGGTTTAGTCCTAATCTGAAAGAATATAAATGTGCCACCTGCTCACTTGTTCTCCTTTCATGCTCCCAAGCTGAGAGGGACCACTTTTAAGTAGGGATGGGCAAGAAACGAAAAATGAAATGCTGTTTCGTCGTTTCGTTACGTAATGAAATGAGGATGCAGCATTTCATTATAGATGAAACGAAACGGTCTTTTTTCCATTTAAATGAACCTGGCCCAGTCGGCACCAAGGGGGGTCCCCCCTCGGTGCCGACTGAGCAAGGTTTAAAGGGCTCCAGCCATTGACAGCTCGGCAGGAGCCCTTTAAAAAATTGGTGCCTCTAGGACCCAGGGGAGCCATTTCGCTTTGTTTCGTTTCGTTTCGTAAGGAAGAAAAGAAACAAAATGGGGGTGAGCACAAAACAAAACATTATTTTTCCGTTTTGTGCCCATCCCTACTTTTACGTCTCTTGTGATGTTCTAGACATCTCTCTGAGGGCAGGCTCTATAATTTAAATAGTACATATTTCTGTCCTTCTGAACAATTGAGGCTGTTCTCTACACTCAGGCCCTGCTTTTAAACAATCCCAATAGGTTCTACAGTTCTTTATCTCCAAAGTAATCAGAACGCTAGTTGGTTTAAGTAATGAAATGCCGGTGGAAGAGTAAAGCCCTTCTTGAAAACAGCACCTTGCATCTTTGTAGGAGGTGGGACCAGGTTTACGAAAGTGCCATGCAGGCTGTCAGAAAACCCAGCCGGGCTGCCTTGCTTTCCGTCTGCAGTGACGGGGTTGCCTTTTTATTTGGGAGGAGAACAGGTGCAGAGTCAGCTCTTCATTAGAACCAGTATAAAGCGTCACGACATGTTGGTTTCTTTCCATATTCCAAGAGTGAAATTCAAGGCACCCGTTTGTGCAGCGAGGAGGCGCTTTTGGCAGCAGGGCTGCAAGTGGCCTGGGTGCCCTTAGGCGCGGCAAAGGTGAACCTTCCAAAAAGAGAGAGCCCCGAGGGCGGCACAGATTTCTCTTAGGCAAAGGCCGTGATGTCCCGTCGGCAGGAGTCGCCGAGGGTTGGGTTGGTCTGTGGCTGACGGGGAGCGTTTCTCTTTAGATGAGAAGGAGGCCGAAGAGAACAAGGAGAACCTTGACGTTGCCAAAGAGAAGGACGGCAGCGAGGCTGGGAAGAAACGCGGGGAGGCCGACCTCTCGGAAGGGAACGTGGCCACGGCTGCAGCTGCCGCCCTCGCCTCGGCCGCCACCAAAGCCAAGGTTTGCCCTGCGCAGGTTTCCGTGGCGCGTCATCGTTTCCGGTGCGGCTGAGAAGGGCTTTCAGAGGGACCTCTTTGTGGTGGCAAAGCATGGGCGATTTGTTCCCGTCCCCTCTCCCTGAAAAGGAGCCGTTTGTCCCCCTCGGCTTCAGCTGTAGGAACGGGATTGTTGAATGGCAGGGCTTGCCTTCCTTCCCAGGCTTCAAGGCACCCATTGTGGCCTCTTCCTCAAAGGCGCACGGAAGGAGGGAACGCTTCCAGCAGGGGGGTCGTCCGCGCTCTCTTTTGGCAGCTTCTGGTGGGCTGTTCCTCCCAGCGCCTTGGAGACTCCAGAAGGGAGCCCAGGGCTTCTTCCCCCGCCGGCCCTTGGGCTGGCCTTGGCTTCAGAGCAGGAATTTCTCCATCGACCAGGAATTAATGTGGCTGGAGCTAGCGCTGCCGTCGTGCTTACCGAACGGGAGGAGAACTCTCCTTATGCACCCAAGTTATCCCCAAAATAATAAATTCTTCTCCTCTCCTTCCTCAGTTATGGTTTTCTCCTTTCCAAGGAAATGAATGGAGAACCTCCATCTCTTCCCCCCCCCCCCAACCCAGTCTTTGCTAAGGGCCACCCCATTGCTCCCGTGGCCAGCTTCTTAGATTCTGTGTCTTTTAAAAATACAGTAGGACCCCTGTATCCACTGATTCAGTTATCCACAGTTGGCAGAGGGGAAAAAATTAATTCAGCAGCCACAAAGCGAGCTGTAAAGCAAGCTGTTGTCACAAACAGCAGCTGTAAAGCAAATTATTGTCACAAATAGCATCTGTAAAGCAAGCTACCGTCACAAACAGCGGCCATAAAGCAAGCTACTGACGCAAAACAGCAGTCATAAAGCAAGCTACTGTCAGGAAACAGCAGATTAGGGGTGGGTGGGCAGGCGTTCTCTCTTATCCACAGTTTTCATTATCCACGTGAAGGCCTGGAACCAATCCCCAGCGGATACCAGGGTCCTACTGTATCACCACATAGCTTTTGTCCGTCCCTTTCATCTTGAACTAGGATACATCACTTTTTAAAAAAACAGATCCTGTACATGGACCTGAAGGTGGAGCCTGGAGTGGCCAAATAGTCTGTTCCAAGTGGTCTGGGCAAAGCTGTCTTGGAGTGGGGTGTTTTTGAAAGAGGGAGATGTTCCATGCAATTGGGAAGATCTGCATCAGGCATGTCCAAACTTCGGCCCTCCTGATGTTTTGGACCACAGTTCTACAATCTACATAGTACTCTGTAGCGGAGTGTGTATTTCTAACTTCCCTTTTGGACTAAGGGCTCTATGTCCTTGGAGCAAACGATGGTGAGATGCAGCTGGCTCATGTTTTAAACAAAAAATAGCCCAGCAATGCCAGTTCAGCTTAAGAGCCATTGCAGGAGTCATAACTCGAGCGTCAAAGCTTTCTTGAACAATCTTGCAGTCTCGAGATGTACTAATGGAGATGATTTGATTTGTGGTTAACATTGGAATAAATGAAGTTATTCCATTAGTGGAAATCTAATCATTTGTTGTATTAATCTCAAAACACAACATGCTTTCATAGTTTCAAATTCAGTTATTCAGTGGCCTGCAGATCAGTCCTCTAGATTAGAAGGGCAGGAAACACAAATAGCTACTCGCACCGTCTGGAAAATCGTGGCGTTTGAAACCACTTCTCAGGCAGACAGTGGTAACTGTGCTGTAGCTGGCGCACAAATAAGCCACCTTTGGGCCTCCCTCTTTTGTTGGGTCTTAATGGGCAGAGTATAAATGCAGTGGGTTGATCAATAAATGAAGCACTTCAAGCCCCAGCCTGTTTAAAGACATTAAAGCAAAATCAATATATTCAGTAAGATTTGAGGAACCTTGGTAGGAATGCCATCAGATTAAGAGACAAAAGGGTAATAAATATTTGAGCAAAGTGAAGAATTGAGGTCACCTTTCCTGTTTGTTTGGTGGCACCAAGTCCCTAATCATCAAAGGTGTCCATAATGAAAACCCGTGCGTGTGTCCTCTCTCCCCCCCCCCACCCCCCAGCATCTGGCAGCCGTGGAGGAGAGAAAAATCAAGTCCTTGGTGGCCCTGCTGGTGGAGACGCAGATGAAGAAGCTGGAGATCAAACTCCGTCATTTTGAAGAGCTGGAAACCATCATGGACAGAGAGAAAGAGGCGGTAAGGCACGGGTGTGTAGGGGGGGGGCTGATGTGTGTGTGTGGTGGGGGAGCCCTTGGTGCTTGGAGGCCGTGTTCAGTTGTGGCTCCTGCTGGCACTGCAAAGCTTTTTTAAATTTCTGTTTGTGACTCCAGTGGAACTTGCCACTTCCTCCTGCCGCGCAGATCAATGTCCATCGCTCACCCTTACGCCCTTCTGCTCCACTCACGAAAAACATCCAGCAGCTGTTTTGGCTTGAGTCTCTGCATCGCGAAGGGACAGAGAGGAGGAGGTTCTCCGTTCGGTTGCACTGCAGTGTTATGCTTAGGCCTCTGCTTATTGTGTATGTGTGTGCATGTGCATGCACACGCACAGAAGAGAGCCCCGCTCAGCGGGGACAAAAATTAGAGGTGCTGCTTTTCCTTTTATTAACGACAGAAGGCAAATCAGGAGAACCAGATGGTGGCGGGGGGTGCATAGCTAGCACACATCCCAAGCCAAAGACAGGTAACCCACCTGCCCCCATCTCACTCACCCCCCCCCTGCAGCACCTCATCCCGTTGCCTTCCTCAGCAGGACTGAGAAGTCCCAAAGTGTTGCAGCCTTTTATCTACAGGACGATCCCTTTTTCCTTCCTCATGACATTTTTCCTTTGAAAGAACGAACAGGGACGAGGATTGTCTCGGTGTACTTGCCTTGGCCGTCCTCAGCCCAGTTTGGCTCGTGTGGCCTGTGTGTGAAAGAAGTGACCTGTCGTTGGGGGACCCTGGTCAGTTCGGGGCTGCTTTTCATGGGGACCCGCCTTGCCTTTGTCTCGGAGGGATGAGTGGAGTCTTTTCGAGGGAAAACAGAATGGATTTTGCTGTGGCTCGCAAGCCAGTCAATCTTACGATGTCGTATGAGCCCCCCGCCCCCCCCCCGAACGGTGAACATTCTTGAAATGGCCCCAGCCTTCTTCTATGCTTTGCCTGGGACGGCTTCCTTCTGCCTGGGCGTGTGTGTGGGCAGAAGCGGCGGCTGGGGATGGTTTTTCCCCCAACGGCGTCCTCACCTTTTTCTGAAGACCGTCGTCTCTGCTCTGCCCGTCTCCAGCAGCCTGTGGTGCAAACAACCCCCTTTTGCCCATTGGCTGGCGAGGACTGTTGCTAAGCAGGAAGGGCTCTCTGAATTTCATTACTGGGGAAGAAAATACTTCATTGCCGGAGCTCACATTCATGCCACGTTAAGAGCATTCCGCCCACCCCACCCCCGGTTTAAAAAACCCTTTCCATTTGGGAAACCTTTGCAGATTTTCCTCCGAGAGGCTCCTGGTGGCTAAAAATACTGCTGCACTCGCTTATTGTCTCTGCACCTTTTATACTAATGGTTGTTTCTTTTTCATTTTTGTGAAGAGAGGGATGAAGGAGGGAAGGCAGAGGGTTGGGTACATAATGTAATTTAATTTATGAACTGGAGCCATTTTAATGCTGTCACTCTTAATTGTGCTAAAGTCAATATTGCACAAGGAAGAACCTTATTAACCCAGAAAGGGCAACAGGGTGCATTAATATACAGTGATAAGGGTATGTTTTGCTCATGATTCTTGTGGGTTTTAACATGTGCTTGATGCTTGATAAATCGACAACTTGCTTTATAAATATTTTCCACAGCATGATCGCATTTCAGACAAGGAGGGTGTGTGACATGTATTAAAAAAACAGGAAATGTGGACCCAGATTGAAATCCAGGGCTCACAAAGTACAAGAACCACTGCAGTTGAACGCCCAGTTTGTCTCTTGTGTGAGCGGAAGGGGTCAGAACCTGCTGGTCTGCCGTTTCCCCATTTTAAAAATTGAACTGTGTGGAAAGATTGGAAATAACTTGGCTCTTTTTGGCAGAAGTAGCAAGTCCTGAAGCTTGTTTGCCTGACGTTCTTCTCTGGTTATGAATAGAAAAGCAGTGGTAGTATCCATCCACCCATCCAATCATCCATCCATCCATCTCCTCCTCCTCATCATCATCATCAGTAAAATTCTTTGAAAACCGGGAATAGAAAGCAACCAAAGCCATGCCCTTTATGTTACCTTTGTGTTTGTGTTTCTCTGCTTGCCAAAGGCAGGTGTTCTTCGTATAGTACACAACATTTCCTGATTGATTGATTGATTGGTTGGTTGATTGATTGATTGATTGATTGATTGATTGATTGATTGATTGATTG
>JAHTLZ010000060.1:0-14636 GCA_023846285.1 Phrynocephalus versicolor
GGGGGGGGGAGGAAAGTCTCGACAGGCGGGGGGTGGCCTGAAAGGGGCCTGTCTGGGCCCTGATCTTCCTGGAAGCCCCCATGAGGGAAGAGCCTGGTGGCCTCTGTGCTGATGGCCAGCCTTTGGGGCCCCGTCCTGAGAAAGGTCACCTCACAGCCAGGTTCCTCCATGGGATGGAACCAGACCTGGCCATGGGGGGGGGGGGATCACTCCTCTCTCTCTCCTGGCAGCAGCAACGCCAGAGCTGGTTTGTGCCAAGGTAGGGAGAGGGAGCTGTCCCATGTGGAGGACGATGCATAGGTGACTGCCTGGGCACCCCTCCCCTCCCCAGCCTTGCTCAGCTCCCCTCCCTGATGGAAGGTACAAATGCATACAGGCAGGCATCCACCCTGCCACACACGCGCACACACACTTCCCAACTCATGGTGGTGCCTCACCAGGGAGAGCTGCCCAACGTGGATGCCTGCAGGGACCTCGGGAGGCAGGCAGGAGTGGAGTTCCGTCTTGCAGAAGGGAGGGTCCCCTGCAGCAGCTGGGAGTCTGGGGCCACTCAGCCCTCCAGGAACTCACTAGCAACCCCCCCTCCCCAAGCAGGGCTTCTGTGCAGAGGCATGAGGGGTGGCGGCAAGGGGGGGTCCCCTCCAGGAGCACCTCCAAAGGATAAAAGAGCTCCCTCCTGAACCCTTTGGGTGGGAAAGGGGCAGCTTCAGAAGGATGAGCAGGCCCTGGTTGACCCAGCAGGGGCCCCAGGCATTTCTCACCCTCAGCCCTGGAACTGTGGGTGGAGGAGCGAACAAGGGGTGGGTGAACAGTGGTTGGACCCCCCCCCTTTTTTGGAGCAGCCCTGGGATCAACCTGCAACCATTACAACTACCACCCTTTCTTTTGTTTGGTGGGAGCCCAGCAGAGGGCCTTCTCTGTGGCTGCTCCTCCCAGACTCTGGAACTCCCTGCCACTGGAGGCCCCTCTGTCCCCGTCTTTGCTGTCCTTCCTCAAGCCAACAAAGACTTTCATCTCGGGAAGGCTTTCCATTCAGAACTGTCTGCCTGAGTGGGGTTTTTAAATGGCTGGTTATGTCTTACTGCTTTGAATGTGGTTTTGGTGTTGCTTTTGTTGACAGTATTAGTGTGATATTTGATTATTTTGTATTTGTATGTTCACCATTGCTTGAATTTAATACTGTCTTTTAATGATGTAAGCCATTTTGGATACTTTTAAAGGAAACCGGCCAGGTAAAAATGTTATTCATAAATGAATGAATGAATAAATAAATAAATGAATGAATGAATGAATGAATGATGCCACCAAGTCTCTTGCAAGGGACCTGTGTCCCACCTGAACAGGCCCAGCACAGGTTGCTTCCTTGGTAACAAAGAGCCCCAGAGCACCACCACTTGCTCGCTGGGTCTGCTCTCAAAGGAATCATAGAATTATAGAGATGGAAGAGACCTCAAGGGCCATCCAGTCTCCAACCCCCTGCCATGCAGGAACCCCCATCACAGGACTCCTGACAGGTGGCCATCCAGCCTCTGCTTAAAAACCCCCAAAGAAGGAGACGCCACCACCCTCCTTTGTGGCAGCATCTTCCAATGCCAAACAGCTCTAATTTTCATGAAGTTCTTCTTAATGTTTAAATTGAATCTCTTTTCCTGTAGTTTGAAACCATTGCCCCGAGTCCTAGTCTCTGAAGCCATGGAAAACAAGCCAGTCCCCTCTTGAATATGACATCCAGACCCAGAACTTAACCCTGGGGTACCCCACTGGATACATCTCTCCAAGATGAAGATAAGCCATTTATTATCACCCTTTGGGTGTGATCAGTCAACCAATCACAAGTCTACCTAACAGTTTCTACTAGCTTCTTTGCAAGTATACCATGGGGAACTTTATCGAAGGCCTTACTGAAATTTTGATAAGCGGTACCCTCAGTGTTCCCCTAATCCACCAGGCCTGTAATTCTATCAAAGAAAGAGATCAAATTAGTCTGGCATGGCTTGCTTTTAATAAATCTATGTTGAGTTCTCAACAGTATTACTTGTTAAATAATTACAGACTGTTTGCTTAATAATCTGCCCTGGGATCTTTCCAGGAATTGAAGTCAAACTGACTGGGTGGTAATTATTTGGGTCCTCTTTTTCCTTTTTGAAGATGGGGACAACATTAGCCCTCCTCCAATCGATGGGGACTTCCCCTGTTCTCCAGGACTTCTCAAAGATTATTGCCAATGGTTCGGAAATTACTTCTGCCAATTCTTTTAATATCCTTGGGTGTAATTCATCTGGCCCAGGAGACTTAAATTCATTTAATGTTTCCAGGTGTTCCTGTATAGCTCTCTTATGTTGCAATTCCCATCCTACCTCATCTACTCTTTGTCCCAGTGGATCTCTCCGTTTTGGAGAAAACGGAGGCAAAGAAGGTGTTGAGTAGTTCTGCCTTTTCCTTGTCTCCTGTTAGTAATTGGTTACATTGCCACGCAGAGAGCCTATCGTTTCCTTATTTTTCCTTTTGCTGTGGACATAACTAAAGAAATGCTTTTTACTATCTTTAATCTCTCTGGCAAATCTAAGTTCATTTTGCGCTTTAGCTTTGTTTGTTTTTAACCACCCCCCAGCATATGTTAGCTATTGGCTTATATTCCTCCTTGGTGCAATCCCCATTTTTCCAGTTCCTGGACTTGTTTTTCTTTATACTTAGCTGAGTTGAAAGTTCTTTAGTAAACCATTGCAGTTTCTTTAGACATTTCCCATTTTTTCCTTCTTGTTGGAACAGTTTTAGATTGTGCCTTTAATATCTCGCTTTTAAGGAACTCCCAGCCACCTTGGACTCCCTTCTCTTTCAGTGTTTCGGTCTATGGGATCACAGCCAATAATTCCCTAAGTTTACCAAAATTGTCTTTCTTAAGTCCAGGATTCTCATCTGACTATGCTTAGCTTTACTTTCCAACTGTATAACAAATTCCAAGAAGGAATGGTCACTTTTAACTAAAGATCCCACCACTTTGACCAGTTTACAAGGTCCTCCCTATTGGTTAAGACCAGATCTAAAATGGTTGTGCCTCTTGTTGCCTCCTCTACCTTCTGGACCATGAAATTGTCTGCAAGGACATCAAGGAGTCTGTTGGACCTGGCATTCATCCTTAGCTGAGTTGGACTGCTGCCAACATATATCAGGATAGTTAAAATCTCTGCCTTTTGACTCTGTAGCCATCAGGATGGCATCATCCCACTCCTCCAGCTGGCTTGGGGGTCCATAATATTCCCCACAGTGATATCCCTCATATTGTTCTCCCCCTTAATTCTCACCCAAATAACTGCTTTCCCTGTTGTATATCTCCTCCTACTGTATTTCTTCAGCAACATAAGGCGACTGCCCCTGACGTCGGAGGTTCCATTGAGGTCTGGCCGCTATTTATGCTCGAGTCTAGAGAGAGTCAGTCTAGTATATGCTTTCCAGCCCGTCTCCCTCGCGTCCCCCTTTTGACGGCATCCCAAGGGGCGCCTTGGCAGCCCCCCCCCCCCGCTCCCGCCAGCCCCTTCCTTCCCCGCCAGAAGGACTGAGCGCTGCCTGGCCAGGGCTATGGGGTCTTCCTGGACCCAGAGGCGCCCCCCCTCTCCCACCCGCCCCCCACCCACCCCCTTTGTTCCTGAGCCGCCGGTTGTCCAGCCCGTGTCCCGCCCGCCATCCGCCTCTCCGCCTGGAGGCGGCCGGGAGGGGGTTTGCCTGGGATCGGTGAGGATGATGAACGACCCGGGCCTCGCTGCCCCCTGCCCCCCGCCCCGGTCGTTTGGATGAATGTCGGGGGGGGGGGGCAGGCCAAGGACTAAAAGCGCCTTCCATCTCACCCTCTGCCCTTATCCGTGGGGGGGGGCAGGGGCAGGGCAGAGACCCGGAGGTGGCGGCGGGTGGGCTACGGCCCTCGGGGGGAGCCCGGGCTTGCTGCGGAGGAGGAGGAGGAGGAGGAGGAGGAGGAGGAGGAGGAGGAGGAGAAGCCCAGCGGCCAGCGGGGCCAGGCAGTGCCAGAGTCGTTGCCGTCCAGCCAGAAGCCTCCGCAGCGCGGGCAAGGCGGCGATGAAGATCTGCCCGCCCGGGGAGGGAGCGCAGGCCGGTGCCGTCCAGGGGCCAGAGGCTCTCTCTCTCTCTCTCTCTTTCTCTCCAGGGGGCCGGAGGCGTCCAGCGGGAGGCGGCTCCCCACCATCCGGTGGCCGAAGAGGGAGGGAGGGAGGGAGGGAGTCAGAGCTCCCGGAGCCGGTCCAGCCCGGCGAAGACGCTCCCCCCCCACCCCCGCCGAGGCCGGGGAGGCTGTGGCCCTGCAGAGCGAGCGCCTCCAGGCGGCGGAGGTCGGGAAGGCGCAGCGCGGGAGGCGCCCCTGGCGCGGGTTCAGGGTCAGTCAGTCCGCAGCAGCACCAGCGACTCCCGCTGCGGCCGCGAGACGGAGGGGCGCCTCCTCCTGACCTCCTCACCCCTCTCTCTACCCACTGACCAGGGATACCCACATTTTCCTATACAGCATCCAATAATTATCTGGGCAAGAGAGACAAGAAACACTGACGGACAACTCATGTAAAAATCTGGCTCATTTAATCTCAACAATTATAAATTAACCATTGCTGTTTTCCTGAGCACATGAGTCCTTCAGCTATGTGCATAAATAATGAAATAATAATAAGAACAATAAAATAGTAGCAATATTTAATTGGCCATATTTACAACCCTCAGATATCAAAAGATAGATTTAGTTTTTGGTGCAAATGACACAAATAATTTAAATAAGGAAATCTGATTCCACGTCATCCCTGTGATGATCAACTTGGCCATGAAAAGACAGCAATAACCAGCACCCCCCCCACACACACACATACACTGCCCCCAAAATCACCCCCTGGGGTGCAAAAGGCTGGGGAGAGGGGCCTTTTCTAACCCCGCAGCCCCTGGACGAGAGGAGGCCTGGCATCAGCTGGTGCTGCTCTGAGGAGACCACACACACACACACACACACACACATACACACACCCCGGCCGCCACCGCCCAGAGACCCCCCCCCAGGATTCCACCTGAAAGGGAAGAGCCCCCGCGGCAGCTGCCCCCGCGGCAGGACACCTGCTTAACACCCCCTAGGTTTCACTCCTGCTTCCCCTCCGCTGCCCCCCCCCACAACCTGTGTGCCAAAGGGCCCTAAAAGAAGCCCCCACCATAGCCCAAAACACACATGCGCCCCCCCAGCCCCCCTTGTAGCTTCCAAGCTGCTTTGCTGCCTCTGTAAGTGGGGCAGCAGGGGAGGAGCCTGAAGGAAGACACCCCCCCTTCTCAGCACCACTGCAGCAAGGTCAACCCCCCCACACACACACACACCGATGTTCTTGCCACGCTGGCCACGAGGTGCCTGTCAATCACAGTCCCAAGGTCAAAAGATGCATAGATTTGTGGGCGTCTCTGCCTTGCTTGTCTTGCTGAAGCCACCTCGTGCTTAAAATACGAGTGGGGATAGGCTTGCCGGAGGCTCCTCTCCATCTAGGGCCGACTCCCCCCCCCCCAGGTGAAAGCTCGGCCTGACCCACCCACCCCTCCAGGAACAGCCGATGTCCAGGCCGCCCGGGGCTGTGGAGGGAACCCGGGAGGGAGCAGTCCCTCGTGGGCAGCTGGCTTTCCAGGAGGGGGCCACCGTGTCATGTGCTGCTGCCACCCCCACCCCTCCCCACCCCGGTTTTCTTCCACTTTTAGCACTTTTAGTTGAGGTATGATTAAGTGGAAAGAGGAAAGGCCACAGCTGCCTAGGAGGTGGTTTTAGAAAAGTGAAGGCCTGGCCGGCAGGCAGGCAAACAAACATTGGGCCAATGACCCCCTCGCCCCCCACCCCAGCCACAGCTGACAGCGCACAACGTTGCCACCAGCTGCTCCTCGGTTCCAGACGCAAGGGCCTGGCCCACACCACGGCTGCGTCCACGGTGCACAGCATGTGTAGGGCAGGGTGAAGAACGAGGGGCGTGAGAGGGCGCCCCCCCCACCCCAAGGCTGCCGGCCGTCCTCCGGGGCAGCCTGAGCCTGTCGCCCCGTTCGGCTTCTCTCGGGGAGGGCAGTGGCCTCATCCTGCCCAGGGAGAGAGGTGCTGAGGAAAGCCCTGACGAGGCTCGGCCTGCCGGATCCCATTCGTGGCACCCCAAGCAGAGGGCGGCTAAGAGGCTGGCAGCCCCCCCCCCCGCTGCACCGGGCCGGGGGGGGCAGTGTTGCCTCCCAGAAGGCTGGCTGGTGTTGACACCAAGAGCGAAAGCAACGGAGTGGGGGCTCCGAGGGAGGCCCCGTGACCCCCAAGGCCAAGCTCAGCACCCACACGATCCAAAGTGCTTTGTGCTGGGAGGAGCAAGGGGGAAGACGCCAGCAGCACTCTCCGCTCGAGCCCCTCCGCCTGGGTCAGGCAAGGAGGCAGAAGGGCCAAACTGTGCCACTGGGGGTGCGGGGGGGGGAGAGGGAGGGGGGAGAGAGAGGGAGAAGCAGCCGGCCGGCCACCATGGGTCCACAGGCCAAGAAGGAACAACCACTCCCTTCCTTCTCTGGGCAAGCCTGAGCTCTGATTTAAAAAGGGGGGAGGACGAGGGGGCCCCCTGCTCTCCTCCAGGCACAGCCTTCTCCACCACCTCCACCAGGACCACCAGGCACCCCCCTGCCCTCCGCCTGGAGTCCCGAGTGCGGAAGCTGTGCATTGGGCAGGCCTGAGAAGGCAGCGGGAAGAGGCAGCGATGGTTCACGATCCGGCCGTAGGGCTCCTCCCTTGCGGATGCCGTGAGGAGAGCTCGGAGGACTGGGATCCTCGGGATCCTGGCCCCAAGGGGTCTCTGAAGCAACGTGGCCACAGGATGTGCGGCCCCACAGCAGACGGCGGCCCGCTACGTGACGGTGACGATCTGGCAGGAGTCGCTTTCGTGGGCCTGGGCTTTGGCCTCGGTCGTGCTGCAGGGCTTGGGGGGCCACGTGGGATCCACCAGCAGCTCCTGGGCCAGGTGGACGTAGCGGGCTTGGGGAGGCTTCTTCTTCCGGACGCCCAGGAGAGCACAAAGCGGGAACCCTGGCCAGCGAGACACCGACTCCTGGGAGAAGAAGGGCGGCAGGAAAGGCAACGCCCGGTCAGAGCGGCCAAGGAGCAACGGGGGCGGCGGCGGGGGGGGGGGGGGGGAGTAGGAGCAACAGTCCTCCTGCAGAAGCTACAATCCCACCACCACCCCGCCCTCGGCCCATTCCCCAGAGGGCCAAGCCCCCCCGCGAAACCTCCTCCTGTGTGTCCCCCTCCCAGCAGAGAATCATTGGGGTGGGAATGGGCAAACGGTCCCTCCCCTGCCCAGCATACTTGGAGGACGGGAAGAAAAAGTGCAGAATGCCAACCTGTGGTGGGCGGCGGGAGGAGGAGGAAGAAGAAGAGGAGGAGGAGGAGGAAGAGGAGGAAGAGGAGGCCGCGAGCCCTGCCTTCTCTGGACTGAAGAGGACCCTCCAAAGGACGAGGTCCAGGAGGACATTCTGTGGCCGAGGAGGAGGAGGAGGAGGAGGAGGAGGAGGAAGGAGAGCCGTTCAGGCACAGAGAGGAAAGGAGAGCAGCACTTCAGAAACAAGCCCAGGGCCAGCCCAGGAGGGGTGGTCAAGAATCCACTCCACCCAGAACCCCCACTCCCCGGGTCTGGGGGCAGCGGTTCTCCTGGGAGAGCCAGCACCATCCACCATCCTCCTGGCCCTTCTGCCTCCGGGGTTGGCCATGCAGGCAGGCAGGCAGGCAGGTGCAGTTGCTGTTCCTTCCAGCAGAGGGCAGCAGGCCATCGCTTCAAAGGTACAGGGCCCTTGGCTTTTCTTCCTGAGCCCTGCAATGTCCACCCCAGGGGTGGGGGGTGGGGGGGAAGGGGTTGGGTGGAGGGGGGCCCGGGCAATGCCAACCACTCTCCCAGGCAGGAGGCAGCGCCAGCAGCCTTGCAGGCTAGGTGTCCCAATGCCCACCCTGCGCTAGTCTGTCAAGAGCCATTGGAGACACGCTCACGCCAGCATAACCTTGTAAGGGGTGTGTGCGCGTGTGTGGCTTTCATGGAAACTCATAAACTTGGGGGTGGGGTGGGGGGCTCCTCCTGGAGGAGGCAGAACTTTAAAATACAACAGCGGGGGCTTCACAGAGGACCCTTGTGGGCAGGGGTGAGGGTTCGCCTCAGGAGCCCAGAACAAGCTCCCGCCCCCCCCCCCGCCCCCGCCCCCCTGGCTCCCTTTGTCCCCCCAACTCAAGGAGACCCCTGGGACCCCCAGCAGCAGCTCACCTCCACCAGAAGGGCCACGAGGGCGTTGACAGCAACGAGCAGGAGGATGGACAGGCGCCACGAGAAGGGCACGCACACCAGCTGGAAAAGAAGATGCGCACACACACCCTAGTTGAGGGGACCGCCCGGGGGCCGTGGCACCCGCCCCCTTTTTCACACACCCCAGGGGGCATGCTTGTGGGGGGCTCGTGGCTGCCCAGGGCCTCATTCGTGGGGCTGCTGGGGGCAGGGGAGGGCCGGCCACCCACCCGCCCGCCTGCCAGCCAACAGCGCTCTGCCTTCGGGGCCCTCTGGGGCTGCTGGGAGGGCAGAGAAGGGCATCTCTTCATCATCCTACCTCCAGGAACCGTTCAATGGACGCCACCGGGAGCAAAAGGATCAGAAGGACGAAGGCATAAAGAACCACCAAGGAGATCACAAAGAGATCTGCAAAGGGGGGGGGGGGAGGAAGCGTCAAGCAACCAGCTCCTCCGGCACAGGCTCCCACCCAATTTCCTCTGGAGAGGGGAGGGGAGGGGGCAACATGCTCAGCCCCAGACCCCCCCACACACACACACACCTCAGCTCAAGTGCCACTGGGAGTGTGTGTTCTCTACAGGGCCACCTGCCCACCAGCACCAGCACCTCTTGCCCCCCGCCCTCCCCAGCCTTCTCGTAGCGACTTTTCCAATGGAGCCCCTCTGTGGAGCAGGAGAGAGCGCCCTGATGCGTGCGTGTGCATCGCTTACGGTTCTTGTAGCAGGGCTGCCGGAAGGGCTTCCCTTTGGAGAAAGCCACGGCCACCGTGAGGTACTGGAAGCTGGAGATGAAGAAGACGGTGGTGTTCTCGTAATTCCGGATGTTGTGCTCGTCATCCGTCTCGGATCCGTTCCCGGCCTGCGAGGCGTTGCCCGGGGGGGTCTTGGCGAGGCTGCAGGCGCTGAGGGACAGGCGGACAGACAGGCGTGGGATCCAACGCAGCCCCCTCCTCCTCCTCCTCCTCCTCAGCTGACTGGCTTCACCCCCACCCCCCCACCCCAACCCCAACCCCCGGTCTGGACCCCCTTCCAGGCCCCTTTGGGTGAGGAGGAATCTCTTTGCCCATCATCCTTCAAAGGGCAGCCAGTCAAAACCCGAGCCATCCGCCAGGAGGAGGAGGAGGAGGAGGAAAAGCCAGGCAGGAGCAGAACAGCCACCGGCCCAAGGGAGGCCTCCTCCGCACAGCTCCTGCTCCCCCCATTCCCAGGGCGGCAGCGCCCGCTGGCTCAGGAGAGTGGGCCGCCCCCTCCAGCACCCCCAGCACCCCCCCCTCCGTGCCTGGCCTGGCCTTCCAACAGGGCCTCTTCCAGACCATGGATGAGGCCAGCCTGGGCTCCCCACCCCCCACCCCCACTGCTCACGTGAGTTTCCCGCAGCCTGGCTCAGAGCAACCCCATGGGCCCAACACAGCCTCACAGAGAGACCGGCCGTGGCTCCCCTCCAGCAAAATGGGGAGAAGCGGCGGCAGCAGCAGCAGCAGCCCTTCCAGGGGCCCAAGCTCCCACCCCCCCCCCCGCGCGTGCGCGCTCAAGGCTATGGACCCCATTGAAAATGCAGTTGGGGAGGCCACCACCTTTGGGGGACTTACTCTGAGAGGGGAGTCCAGGTTTCGTACCAGGGCTGCTGCCTGACCCACAGAAACCCCACCAGCTGGAAGCCGAGGGCAATGAGGATTTGGGACAGGACGGAGCAGAGGAGGCTCCCCGAAATGAGGCCGGAGGGCGGCCGCCGCGCCACGAGCTCCTTCCAGGCAGGGTTCAGGCTCACTGTGTGGAGAGCGGAGGCATCAGAGGTTGCCCGCTCGGAAGGCAGGCAACCGAGGAAAGCCCAAGAGTGCCCTCAGCACGGGCACCGATCAGGCCACCGGAGGGGCCCTCAGGGCTGACGCGGCCGCGTGGGAGGTGCTTGGGACAGGAGCCCTGCTCGAGCCTTCACGCCCACCCCCACCCAGGGTGGAGAAGCCTCAGGCTTGTGGCTGTACTATGGAGACCAGGAACAGAGGCCCCGGGGCTTGCCCCCCCCCCCAAAAGGCTGTCCCTGCCTGGATTCCCTCGGGAGTCAAATGGCTCCAAGGAATGAACTGCAGCCACCAAGCAAGGAGAGCATCCACTGTCTACCTGCGCGCGCACACACACACGGCCTCGTCCCTCTCTCACCAAGCCTCCTCCTCCTCCTCCTCCTCCGCATCGGGCGTCAACAAAGAAGAAAGGCCTGGCCAATGGGAGGGCAGCCCCAGCCGGAGGGACCCCTCCCCTCCCCAGACCCCTCCTTGCAACCGTTCGGAAGCCCCCCCCCCCCCGTCATCGTCAGAGCGCCTCGAGGGTGGAGGCTGGCGCTCGGCCCCTTCAAGCTTGGAGGTGGCCCTGCGACCCTGGCGAGCCCTCCAGGGCCCTGGGGCAGCCGGCGTTTGGGTGGCAGGACCATCGGGGGAGGAGGGGGGGTGTTCGACTCTGCAATGTCATCATCCTAAGCTTAGGGCTTGGTTAGCTGGCGGGGGGAGGGGGGTGATGGGGCCCAGGGGCTTTCACAGAGTTCTTGGCCAGGCTGGTCTGCCTTCGGCAACAGCAAAGGCTTAAACCAGAGACAGATGCCTTCAGACTCCTCTGGGAAGGAGGGAATCAACGGAGGGGAGCCGTCCACTTTCTTGTCGGTGCCTAGAGAGAAATGCCAGGAGCGCCCGCCAAGCCACGGCCAGGTGCCCTTCTTTGCCTGGAGGCTGCCAACTGGGAGAGGAAGGGGTAGGAGGAGGGCGAGGCAAAGGAGCCCCGGGCAAAATACTCACTGGTGAAGACGACCACCAAAATGAGGGCCAGGTCAATGAAGAGGAACTGGAAGTCTCCCAGGTTGCTCTCAATCTGCAAACGACACCAGCACCCTCAGGACGCCGACACCGCCGCCCCCCCCCCCCCCACTGGCCCATCCTGGTGCTCCTTCGGCTGGCTGGCTAGCAGCCTTTGCCAGGCTGGCTGGCGGCCCTCGGGCACCGGCTCCCCTTCCCCTCCCCCCTGTGGTCTCCTTCCCAATGCACCAAATGCCCTTGTGCCCCCCCCACCCCCACCCCCAGGGCTGCAGCCTTTGTGGCAGAGCAGCGGATGGGAAGCACCGAGGCAGCAAACAGGCTCTGCACAAGACAAGAGCAGAGCAAGGCCACAACCCCCCCCCCCCAGCCAGAACCACCACCACCCCCGGGAGGGGCAGGGAGGCCAAAGGGCCAGCTGGCCAGTGGGCCCTCTGGGTGCACCTACAAATACGTACACTAAAAACACATACTGGGGGGGGGGAGAAGGCAAGGGGGGTGCTTGTCCCACCTACTCACAGAGTAAAGGAGAGTGACGCTGAGGTACTGGATGATGCTGTACAAGGCCATGAATTTAAACACACAGAAGGAGGTAATCAACGCGGCACGACCTTCCCTGGGGAGACAATGAGATCCCTGGGACACCATCTGAGCAAAGCCCGCTGAACCCTTCCCTGGTGGCCAAAGATCCAACCGAGGGGGGTGGGGGGGAGGGAAGGGGCAGCAGATTCCACACACACCCTCAAGAAAAGCAAAACAAAGCAAAGCAAAGCGTGCTGCCAATATACAGTACCCCAATACACACACCCTGAGCAGTTAAAGCACTCCCTGGGAGGTTTACAAGTAATTACACAGGCTACAGATTCCCCACCCCCACCCCCACCCCGTCTCAAACTCCCTGCCAGTAATCTCAGAAGGATGAACCTTGGATTGGCTACCTGGGACTGAACTCATGGACCCCAGCTGCAATTTTTATATATGTTTTTAAAAAAACCACGGAAGAAGCCCATGGACCTTTGGCCAGAAAAGAAAGGCCCCTCTGAGCAACAGCTGGCGAAGAAGCAGAAGGAGCCTGAAGGCAAACCAAGAACCTGCCTTCTCTGGAAAACACACAGCTCAGAAGAACCGAAGAAGAAGAGCCACCCTGCTGGATCAGGCCAAGAAGGGCCCATCAAGTCCAGCTTCCTGTATCTCACAGTGGCCCCACCAGATGCCTCTGGGAGCACACGAGACCACTAGATCTCTGTCTCCTGATCCCACTCCCCTGCATAGAAGAAGTACCCTGGTTTTTTTCAATCCAGGAGATAACACACATCTCTCTCCATCATGGTTTGTCACCTGGGATGGGCTTTTCCTCCAGGAATCGGTCCAATCCCCCTCAAACAGAAGAAGTGGCAGAAGACAAGCTGCGCCCCCTCCCCCCCTCCAGAGCTGCTCATGTTTATTCAGGTTGAGAAAACGTTGTGGGGGGGGGGCTTGGGGTAACTGACTGCAGCTCATCCCTGCCCCCCCTTCTGCACCCTTGGTAGCCAAGGCTGGCCCCCCCTCCCCTGGACCCCTGTTCCACCTGGATGACTTTTACTCCTGCTTTGTGCAAGGGAATCCCCCCCCCCGTATTCCTTCCCACCCCCAGGGCCTGGTTGAGGCCAAGCAGGCCCCCTTACCTGATCAGGTTGGGCACGCAGGCGATGCTGGGGGTCCTGGAGGTGAAGGGGGAGGCCACGGACGCCTCCAGCTGGGAGAGGGAGATCCCTCCGTGGGCCTTCTTCAGTGCCTGCCAAGGGGAGAGGGGGAAACGGGGGTGGGAGGTGGGGGGGCAGAGGGTTACTTCTTCCGCAGCTCCCAGGAAGGGGGGGGGTCCAACAGAAACCACGGGAGGACACGCGAAAGGACTCACCCCGCAGTCGTTGGCCCCGTCGCCACACATGCCCACGTAGTAGCTGCAAAGAAGCACAGAGAGGGGGCAGGTGGGGTGGGGGGTGGAGAGCCTCAGGACCCCGAAGCAAAACCCCAGCCCATTCCTCCAGCCCACCCCTCTGGTCCGTGAGAACAGGCCTGGGGGGGGCTCCATCATGACTCCAGAACCCATGTGGCTGTGATGCAAGGCTGAGGGGGCCAGCCAGGGACTGCCCATGTGCCACCAGGAGCCACGCCAAGGGAGGGGAGGGGGGTTCTTTTGTGCCTGCAGTCTGAAAGCTCTGCCAATATCACTGACGCCACGTGCCTGCGTTACAGGGGTTGGGGGGCGCTGAGGAGGAGAAGGCGGCCATTGGGGAGATGGGGGCCTGACTCCCTGCAGGGCCAAGGCTGGGATTCCAGTCCAGGAGGCCCCCGCCCTGGCCAGAAGGAGCACCCGCACCAGCAGAAGAGAAGGATCTGTCCCGAGGGCCAGCCCGGCTGAGGGGCGCCTGGAGGGCAGGGCAAGGGCACCAGCTGCCGGGGACACCGTGGCCCAGCATCCCCGTCCACAGACAACGGGGCAATGGCCCTCAGGCTGACCTTGGCGAGCCCTGGGCAGGAGAAGGAAATGGCCAGCTGAAGGGAGTCAGCTGAGGCGGCCCCCCTGGGAGCAGCCTCCAAAACTGTCCAGGCCCAGGGGGCAAAGAAAAAGGCAGGAAGGAGGGAAAGAGGAAGGTCAACCATTGGGAGATGGATGGATGCCTTCAAGGAAGCCCCGGATTTTAGTTGGCAAGCTCTGAGCAGGGCCCTTGATGGCAAAACCTTTCAGAGGCCATTCAAACAAACAAGATTGCTGCAGAGTCAGGGGCCATTTCACAGCAGAGAACAACTGCGTGGGCTGACCACGCAGAGGGCAGGTCCAAGGCCCCCAGCCAAGACCCTCTCCTCCCTGGGCCAAGGACACCCTACCTCCCCCCCGCCCGCCACATGCTCCGAGGGAGGCGCCTGGCCCCCTGCACAGCCCCAGCAGAGCAGCCCCGCGGCGGGATCCCCTCCAGAAGGAAGGAAGCCTCCGAGTGAAAAGCCACCGGCCACGAGAGAGAACAGCCCAAGGAGGGCTGGGGGGATACTCACTCCACGCTCTGCAAGGCCTCCACCAGCTGGGTCTTCTGGTCCGGGGCCATGCGCGCAAAGACCGTGCCGTGCAGCACCAGCTGAAAGACAGGGCCTGCCTCAGCAGTGCCAGCGCCAGCAGCCCCCAGGGAGCCCCCCACCCCCCCAAGAAACGGTGATGCCTCGCCTCCTCCTCAGCTCCTTCTAAAAGACTCTCCTGCTTTGCATCGGGTAGGCCCTTTCATCCCCCCACCCCCCCACCCCAAGGAGAGCATCACGCCACGAGGAAGTGCGGAAGGTGGGCTTTATTTGACACAGGTGTCAGTTTTAATGCTCATTGTATTCTAGACATGTTGTGAGTATATGGTTAACTCTCCAGAACAGTGTCATGCACTAATGGGGTGGCAGAGGAATGCAATAAATATGTAAATATATAATGTAATTAAGGCAAGTGAGGGGGCCGGAGCACCACCTTAATCCGGAAGAGACCACAGTGCCCAGGACTTTGGGGGCTGAGGGCCTCTAAGAGC